>JAUMHH010017740.1:0-10827 GCA_032359455.1 Chlamys rubida | reverse complement strand
TGCTTAACTCATTCACCCCTGACATTTCATAATGAACTATGCCAACCTTTGAATGGGAAGAGTTCAAATGTGTCTTCAGGGGTGAATGAGTTAAAGAAAAAACGTCAACAAAATTATTGAGTTGAGCATATTGCCCTTCCCCTGAATGATATCTGTGATGAAATATGACATCCTTTTGATCCCCAACCAACCAACCAAACAACTCATTTTTGAATTGCTATATTGTTGTGTGACATTATCACAATATAGTATCTGTGACTTCCTGTATTTACTCCTATTTCAACATATGTAAAAGGCAATATAATGCTAACAAAACAAAAATTGTATTTTTAAAACCTAGAGTACTTAACTGTACATACAATAAACATTACTTAGTTTATTTGAAAATTAGTTATATTTCACAGAAAAATTACATTGTGTCACATTATGATAAGTTAATGTACTGTACAGGAATTACGAAATACGTCAAATACATCAAACCTGTCGGCTACAGCTTACCACTTCCATCTTGTCTAAACATCCGCTGCTAACGAACAGAGACTAACTAACTTTTAAAACTCTACCTGTTGTTGTGCGATAACTGTGTTTTCCAAACCCATCTAACAAACCACATGTTCCGATAATTAGATTAGACCGCATTTATGCAGGCCTATATAGTTCTATTAATCCTGCGATATTCCACACTGAGCAAAAATTGAGATTTTACTCCGTAGTATTCCCTCGTGTAGTCCTGGCTATACCAAGCAATCCAACAATTCTAGATTTCTGTGTCTTCTGTAAGATTAAGCTTGCTTTTTTTTCCATCCCGTTTTTAAACCGTTAAACACCACCAGTCGTGATGTCTCGGCCCAAAGATTGCCTTTATTCGTTTGATGTTTGTTGTGTTAATTAAGAGACATTCAATTTAAGACTCAATCTTCTAATTGTGTTCAGGTGGTACTTGCGAGGTCCAAGGAGGATCCGAAGAGGTTATTTGTGGAAATCCTACATTTCAACTGGAGTGCAAAGCTGTAAAATGCATGGTTGTCCCTGTTAAACGCCATTTCTATTCAAAAGAGGAATTTTGGAGAAATTGACCCCAAATAATACTCTGATAAACAATCTTTTGAAAAAAGATTTCTTTCACAAAATCGGTAAACTGTACTCGGTGAACAATTAATAGGAATTAGTTTTGAATTTATTCAGAAATAACTCCTCAACTGCCTCAGCACGTTCACAGCATAATTGCTGAATCAATTAGAGTCTTGAATTAGGGACCAAATGCTTTTGTTCTTCGTGTCAAGAAACCATTTTTAAACTTGTATTAAAAGCCAATATAGCTGATTGTATTAAAAGCATGCTTAATTATTCTGAGGAAAAACACTTGTAACCTAAAATCTGTCAAATCTGACACCCTGTACAACACAATATATTGATTAGATTAACCTGTCTAATCTGACACCCTGTACGACACAATTTATTGGTCAGATTTACCTGTCTAATCTGACACCATGTGAGACACAGCTAATTGGTCAGATTAACCTGTCTAATCTGACACCCTGTGAGACACAGCTAATTGGTCAGATTAACCTCTCTAATCTGACACCCTGGGGTACACAATGTATTGGTCAGATTAACCTGTCTAATCTGACACCCTCTTTGACAAATCATAATTGGATCACCCTGTCTAATCCAAAACCTGGTGGGACACAACATATAGGTCAGATTGGGAAATATAACAGAATGTAGTTATATAATTTGAGGGTAAGAAATCAGAAATAGGATAATTACAGCTTTATGTTTATAGGAATCCATCATTACACAGGTTTCACTTCACTGGTCTTCACAGGCTACATAATTTTTCTGAGAAACTACACTTAATTTCTTAGGAATATTATTATTTGAAAGTGAAAGTGAAAGTAGAATTTACATACTGATCATTTCAACAAATTTTACCAACACTCTGATATATATAACAATGAACAAATTATTTCAGTTATTACTTTATCACTTTGTATTTATATTTTCTAGTTTTCTATTTTATAGTGCATCTAGCTCACTTCCGGTTCAGACAACATAAAAAAAACGATCGAAAACAGCTTGATCGGTTATTATAATGATATATCGGTTATTATATATAATATTTTTCTCTGGCAGATAGAATATCATAATAAGTGGTTATCACTGTATTGATATATGCTGTCTGAAAAGTTTGTTTCTAGTAACCCATTTCTGTTAGCCAGATTTATTCTAATCAATTGAAAAACATCATAGAATGAAATTAATGGCAAATTTAGTTCTTACATCATAAAACATGCAAATCAATTAGTACATGACTGATGTATCTAGCATTTTGAACTAATGAATACAACACAAGTTTAGGCTACTCAGCAAATCTTCCACAACTATTTATAACAATATACATTACAGGGCTGAGTGATGTTATCAATTTTCTATTCACAGAAATTTCAGGACGTTAATGTTCAGCTTTGTTCATACTTCAGGCCTTTAATATTTAGTTTATGGAAGATGCACAAGATATATTGTACTTTGAATAAATTTACGAGCTCGGAACTCGATGTATTTGTAATACATTTGACAACAGTATATATACACAATTACTGCAGAAAAATTGATATGAAATTTTATTTGAATTATAATTTCATTAATATAAGTGCTGCCACATGCTAATCCCATATTCTACAGGAGCTGCTGGAAGCAAAAATCTATACACTTTCTAATGCACAGACAGTTAGATAAGTCCCATATATATATATATATATTATATGTGTCAGGGATCCCCGTACCATTGCCTAAAACGTTCAATATGCTTTGAAACTTTTTTTCAGTATGACTACAACTTTGATTAATCATTTCTGAAAAGAAAATCATGTTTTTCACAAATTTTATGAAAAAAATAGTAAAAATGAAATATTAACAAGAGGAATCAGCAAGTGTTTTTTGAGTGAAACAAAGCTACAGAATCAGACCAGGATTTGAACCATGGACCTCCAATAATTTTACTATGGCATTAACCAATTAAACTTAGCTGTCCTGAGTGAGTGAGGGCCCGTATTCATGAAACCGTTTTCATACGCAAGCATGGATTCTGTGCTCAAACTAGTTTTCTTGTAACTCTCTTAAATCATATCAAAAGATCAAAAAGTCAATTGTAAACATTGAAAACAGTATATGGCTTTAAGTTACATCATTTTTTTCCAAATCATTGACAAAATAAGATTTTTTTGATAATTTAATTATAACCGGTATAGACAAATTAGTCTTGAGCACAAAATCCATGCTATAGCATGAGAATGGTTTCATGAATATGGGCCCTGGTCAACAGTAGTTCTTGGCCCTGCAGTCTTGCAACATTTATGTCTTCAGATAATGGGGCCACACAAGGGCCACAACTTTAAAGTCTATTTCACTGGAGCGTCATAATCGGAACACAGTAACACGACACTCCATTAACGTCATACATTACTGGAACACAGTAACATGACACTCCATTAGGTCATACATTACTGGAACACAGTAACATGACACTCCATTAGGGTCATACATTACTGGAACACAGTAACATGACACTCCATTAAGGTCATACATTACTGGAACACAGTAACATGACACTCCATTAAGGTCATACATTACAGCCACAGCAGGCTGACCAGGTGTCGATCTAGCAAGACACTTCTGACAAGAAAGAGTATTATGGAAGACAGAAAAGGAACAAAGTGCAACAGGATAAAGAGAAATGCAACCGCCAGACCTGAGGATTCTAACAGGGGACCTTCCAAACTGTAGACGGACGCTCTACCAATTGAGCTAAATGTACCTGCATGGTTTTTGTCGACCAAGTCTATAGTTCCAATGTAAAAGGAAAAGATCAAGATTCCAAGTATATTGCTATGGGGGCAGGTGATCAATTTCAGTTTCTCTCATGTCTAAAAGCAGTGTGATACAATAGGTTTTATATATCTGAAGCTGCACAGGTTCCGAGAATACTCAGGGTCAACCAAATGTTTGTTTTCTATCAAATCTACAAGGCAGTTATTCTATAAGTTATATAATAACACACAGATGTTAAGCTCGTTTACAGTCTTAAATGAAGCTTGCAAATCTGGTGTTCATACATGTAACAAATGTTTAACGATACAACGAATTGGAAGCGAGTCGGTTTTTTTCACTGGAAACACCATTACTGCCGTAAAACCAATGGTAAAACAGTAAGTTATGAAAGCTTGTGTCTGGTAAAAGGTTGTGGAATGCAATTGAAAGCAATATGTTGTTTACAAAACAAATTACTGAACATTTTTCCAGAATAAATTGCAAAAGTATGGGTATACTTCAGGCTACATATATATGATTAGCTTTTTCAAGAAGCAGAGATTTTTTTAAAAAGCCTAATTAAAACAAACTGATATTCCTGCCAACCCATATGATACAATCTGTTGTTGTAATCCAAGCACTGTGTAAATCTACCGGCGAGATTTGTCAAGAGATAAGAAAGTAGAACAAAATCCGCCTAATTATCTGATTGTATGATGGAGTCTTCTATAAATATTTGATAGAGCATTGTCCGACTGTGTCAGAAGGCAGGAATTATATACCAGGAAAATATCACGTAACATCATAATTAACACACTTACTGTATATTCACATCCTCTTGACCTTGACATTTTAACCTTGAACCCCATTATGGCTTTGAATAACTTGATAAACTTTGGGGTTACCACAAGATATATAACAGTTAAAAAGATAATTTATGATAAAATCTAGGTTTCCATATATAACACAAACTTTCAATCACCCTCATATATTTAATTTAAATTACAGAAATTAATGCAAAACCACTCTGAACAGTATAAAGTACAAAATACCAAAAAACATAAAGATGTATATTTTTAGCACTGGTACTTAAAGGGAAATCTGCATATAACTGCCAGAAGTACCAGCCAATGTCAAAACATAAGATTCTGCAATCACTCAAAACATTCAGATGAGGCAGATCCCTATGCGATTCTTCATCACTCCAGAGGCTTGTTGCTGTGCCAACCAGCCGGGATAATGAGGTGATATGAGGCATCAGACCTACAAGCACCTGTGAAAATACTTATATACCTGAGAAAAGCCAGACAAACCCCTGAAGCTCTCAGCCTCTCACAGACCTGTGGAGAGATTTGTAAAACTAAGTGTGTACACTTGCGCCTTACTGTTATTGTCTGTATGGGGTCTGTAATACAAATTGATCCATATTTTCATGTACCACCATTAAAAAAGTCTGTTTAAAAACGTTTCCATTATTTATGAAATCTACTTATGTCCAATTTCAAAAGGGCACCACAAAATATATATGTAAATTTATATAGATTTTGTGATATAGAAGGAATTGTTGGTAATAATTACTCTCAATAGAGAACATCCACATGGTGTCGATCGAATCGCCATAGAAAATGTTCATAATGGAAAACCAAACAGAAGGTTTTTTTAAACAAGCTTCAGAAACAAATTATTTTAACTGTAGGGAAACTGTAGTCTCTAGTCGTAGTGAATTAATATTGATTATCACCTAAACAAAAGGTTTTGTCTGTCTGACAAAGTGTTGCCTCGCACAAACAAGGTCACTTTATCACATATATTACCACAACAACTAGATTGACAACTACAATGTAGACTTCCTCCGGATGGGAATTCAGAATGGCTGTCATATATATTTATATTTTATGCTTGAAAATTTCTCGCAATCACATTGGCCCGATCTTATACCTGTGACCAGTCAGTCCTTAAAAACTCATGTAGACTAGTTATCGGATGAATATCTATTTCTAAATATAGCCTATATGGAAATTCCCTGCAACCTGTCGTAGCGCATGTGCATTTAGACGGAACGAGATCTGTCAGACGACAATAGAAGATGGCTGCTGGGGGACCCTTCACCTCCGTTACATCTGAAAGTTTCCAAAAACTACCCGAACACATTAAGATGTTGTTAAAACAAAAAAGGCCACCAAACATGCAGTGCGTGTCCTCCATGCTTATCTTAAGGAAAAGAACCTTGACAATGTTTTCCAAAGCTACGAGACCAAAGTGTTTGATGCAAGCTAGGCTGTATACATTTTACACGGAAGCTCGTTCCAGTAAAGTGAACTATACAATATTTTAATGTTGAAGCATATAATAAAACAGTTATGGGATTTTGAGCTGGTAAATATGATGTGATATGAACCTGAAAGGGTGATATTGACCTCCGCTTCGCCACGGTCAATATCACCTTTACAGGTTCGTATTGTAATTAACGCACCAAGGTTTAGTGCGTTACAATATCACATCATATATATTCACCAACACAGAAGTCCTTTATTGTATAATATTACATGAGACAGTATTTTCCTACTTTCTCATTGGTTGGATTATAGTCATGTGGAGGTCGGTGATTTGTGATGTTGACTCGGTGTAAGTACAGTAAAAAAAACCAGGGCAATTAATACTCACTGTCATTCCAATTATAATGTTACAATGCTCTCTTCCAAATGCAGAACTTTCCTCCAAACAATTTTTATAAGTTACATCTTGTTTAATAATTAAAATTTAGCAGCATCTAATATAGCAATTAAGGACTTATATTTCGGTGAATATTATACAATTAACCCTTTCACCACTGTAGACCATAATGGACTCATCCAAATGAATGTATGGTAGAGTCTACTCAAATTACCTAGGGGTGAAAGGGTTAAGGAGTTATATTTCGGTGAATATGTGGCTATATGGACCTGAAAAAGTGATGACCTTTACTTTGTCTCCGTCAATATCTCTTTCTCGGGTTCATATAACCACACACACACCTCAACAGAAGTCCATAATAAGAATCGTTGGATTGAACCACATTTTAAACTCATATTGAGATCTGTTTTCTACACGGATCAATTTAATCATCATTTAACTCATTCACCCCTGAAATTTCATAATGAACTATTCCAATCTTTGAATCAGAGGCGTCCAAAGTGTCTTCAGGAGTAAATGAGTTAAAGATTTTCTTGGAAAACCTATTTTTTCTTTAAATTGAACCCGTGTGCTCTAGTTTTGAGTCAGGCTGATCATTATCTTAAACTTATTATCCCATACACACTTAATGTCCCAGTTAGGCCAGCCAGCTTGAGTGAATTTGTATAATGGTGGAGCGACTGACCTTGACAAGGTAATATAATGATCCCCGGCTGGTTGTGTTCTAACCCAGTACAGCAATGTTATAACCGAGATAATCAGGGATAATCAGGCGACACTCATAACTGATGATTAAATACAGTGCGTGTGGTATATAATGTACCAAATAGGTGGTGGATGGGGTATTTTTCCCTTCCTGATTATCTCCCCTTTCAGCCAGGAGTAATTTCTCTATCAACCCCTACAGACAAGCTGCTCCCTCTCAGCGGTCACTTGGTAATAAAACCATGGCCAATTTGAATATAAAAACACTTTTTTTAGTCAAATGATGCCATATTATAGCTCAGCAGTTTGGATGTAATTTGCAAAATAATTTCTTCTAGGAGTGGAAGAATACTAGTTATCATATACCCCAACTTTGAGTGTATGACAAAAGAAATCTCAACTCATGGGGTAACATTCCTGAATGTCAAACCCCTCAGCAAACCTCATATAAGTCATTCAAGAATTGTACTCTTTGGGTTGAAATTTCTTTTTAATACAAGATGGTAAGGAGTTATTATTTTAACTACATTGTAATGTCATGGCAAGATGGATGGGTGCTTATTCATGCATGCTTACATGCATACTCTTATTCATTTCATTACTCATCACAACCCACTCACAACTCACTAAAAACCTCACTCTGCTTACTTGTTCCTTCCCTTCGCTGACTCACTTTTCAACGACCTCATTTACTCACTCATACATCCTGTCACTCATTGCTAGCGTTAAACTTTACTCATGCTTATTCATTCACTACGCAAAAACCTCACTCCTAGTCACTTATTTCATCATTCACTCGATCAAACCTCACTCGTGCTCACTTATTTCCTTATTCACTCACTGCTCACAAATCTAACTCATGCTCATTTATTTCCTCATTCACTCACTACTCACAAATCTAACTCATGCTCACTTATTTCCTTTTTCACTTACTGCTCACAAATCTAACTCGTGCTCACTAATTTCCTTATTCACTCACTACTCACAAATCTAACTTGTGCTCATTTATTTCCTCATTCACTCACTGCTCACAAATCTAACTCATGCTCATTTATTTCCTCATTCACTCACTACTCACACATCTAACTCATGCTCATTTATTTCCTCATTCACTCACTGCTCACAAATCTAACTCATGCTCACTTATTTCCTCATTCACTCACTGCTCACAAACCTCACTCATGCTCACTTATTTCCTTATTCACTCACTACTCACAAATCTAACTTGTGCTTACTTATTTCCTTATTCACTCACTACTCACAAATCTAACTCATGCTCATTTATTTCCTCATTCACTCACTACTCACAAATCTAACTCATGCTCATTTATTTCCTTATTCACTCACTACTCACAAACCTCACTCATGGTCACTAATTTCATCATTCACTCGATCACTACTCACAAATCTAACTTGTGCTCACTTATTTCCTTATTCACTCACTACTCACAAATCTAACTCATGCTCATTTATTTCCTTATTCACTTACTGCTCACACATCTAACTCATGCTCATTTATTTCCTTATTCACTCACTACTCACAAACCTCACTCACGCTCACTTATTTCCTCATTCACTCGATCACTGCTCACAAACCTCACTCGTGCTCACATTTTGACTGATTCCCTTACTCACTGCTCACTAATGCACTCAAGCTCATTCATCATTTTTTTCACTCATTCACTCACTGATAGCTAGCTCACTCACTCACTCATTACCCACTCACTACTCACTTTCCTACTTGCTCATTGCTCACTCGACACTTAGTCTTCCCAGCAATACATTCCCTTACTTAACAAAATTTACTACAAACTGGCCAACTTCCAAAGAAACTGTGATTTTTTTTTATATACTATCAAACCATCATTTCAGAACGACTGTGAAAGATAAAGATGAACCAAAACCATGTTTACATTCCTGCGTAATTTTACAAAATAAGATATTTGGCACACCTGTTTTGATGGCGGGCTGCTGAGAGCAGTTGACCTTGGCACTGAAAGACCATGCATCACTATATCTTTAACTGTGTGGATCAGACTTGGGATCTGTTCTCGTTTAAGATGGGATGTTGGTGCAGAATAAAGCAATAAGAACAGCCATTCATAGCTATTAACATTGTGTGTATACAAATCTTAGGGTTAGGTACCTCCCAAAGGAGATGAAACTCCCCAATAGACAGCTGAATCCTATCACAATGAGTATGTACTATTATTGAGTTGACTTTCCTCATAAACAAAAGGAGCACTATTACAGCCTGGGACCCTGTACATGTAAACAAAGGTAAACAATTGTAATATTCATCACTCCCTGAGACCCTGCACATATTTTCTACTGATCACTCCCTGGGACCAAGTACATGTACAAATTGTGATTCCCTACTGATAACTCCCTGGGACTGGGTACATGTACAAATTGTGATTCCCTACTGATCACTCCCTGGGACCCTCATGTACATGACTCCCTGGGACCCAGTACATGTACAAATTGCGATTCCCTACTGATAACTCCCTGGGACCCTCATGTACATGACTCCCTGGGACCCTCATGTACATGACTCCCTGGGACCCAGTACATGCACAAATTGCGATTCCCTACTGATAACTCCCTGGGACCCAGTACATGTTAATAGAGAGAATGTTTGTATCCATGTACATAGAGGGAATGTTTGTATCAATCACTCCATAGGACCCTGCAGTAGTAAAAAAAATATAATTCTCAATCAATCACTCTCCAGGACCATACTTATAAAGAATGACAACTCTTCATTCCTCACTCCTAGGGACCCTATACATGTAAACAATGACTATATTCTTTATTTGAGAGTATGCAGAAGACTATAATATTGAATGAATAATACTAGAAATATAAGCAATATTTTTTGTGTAGTAAGAATAAGTCAATTAACCTAATTAAGTCCTTAAATAAAACTCAGACAAAATAGCAACTTATCAATATAAACCACAATTATGTACTTAATCATCTGCATAAAGATAATAAATCTCATATATAAAAACTTATTAAATATTGTTAGAAAAATATACTGCCTTACACAAGTTATTTGCATTTGAGTTAAGGATATATGCTACCTTTCACATCACATCTGTGATTTGTTTTAGAATTTATATTATATGTTACATGTACCTTACAGATTAAACTTGTAATTTGTGACCTGTGATGTGTTTCCTGTTATCTTTTCATTGACTTTTTTAAAACGAATTCAGAATTAACATCATATGATTATTGCATTCATTCTTGTGTTGAATCTCAAAATGTCACCCATTCATTGAACATGTCAATATTATCTGATTATGAAATTGATGAATCAAGTGGAACTCTTTTAACAAAGAGATTCATATGTTGCAGTAAGGTACCATACATCCTTAACTCATTCACCCCTGAAATTTCATTATGAACTATTCCAACACTTTAATTGGAAGAATTCAAATGTGTCTTCAGGGGTGAATGAGTTAACTAAAAGGTTAAAACTTAATATATGAACTCATCACTTAGTACAATTTGCAACATACAGTATATCCTTTCAAAGCATTTTATCAATTAAACTTAATTTAACCCTTTCACCCCTATGTAACTTTAGTAGACTCTACCATGCATTGATATGGATGAGTCCATTATGGTCTA
>JAUMHH010017729.1:0-10827 GCA_032359455.1 Chlamys rubida | reverse complement strand
TGTCTGTTGTGATGACACGCCCCTGAATCAGTACTGTGGTGTCTGTTGTGATGACACGCCCCTGAATCAGTACTGTGGTGTCTGTTGTGATGACACGCACCTGACTCAGTACTGTGGTGTCTGTTGTGATGACACGCCCCTGAATCAGTACCGTGGTGTCTGTTGTGATGACACGCCCCTGAATCATGGTGACACTTAATTCCCTTTGCCAGTAATTTATTGTCTGTGATGAACTGTGCTAAATGTATGTGAATATCATACATGAAGTGATGTTACTGAAACATTTAAAAAAAATAAAATGTTGATATTGAAAACGATAGAGTTTTTTTTCTGACTGATTATTAGTGTGTTTTGATGCAGTGAACAGACACCAAGTGTTACACTCGGTGTTAGGTACATAATTTATATGTTAGTATATCAGTCTCTATACATGTAGATACTCTATAGATACGTATAGATTGATTAGTAAAACCCGACCGTTTGATTTCTATGATAGATTCTGCCAGTGATGACTGCGCTAGGACGACTTTATGTACTGAGGCATACCGCCGATTTTAATCTTCAATGTCGTATTTTCACGTCGTTCCTTACTTTGTTTCATTAACCAATGATGATATCTTCAGTTTTAATCAGTCATTTTTATTGTTTAAAGCAAATTTTATCGAGAAGCAATGATTCATGATTGTATAAAAGACGAGGAGCCCGGCTATATTGCCATATGTGCTGTACTGAAAGGCCGGGGCGAGTCCAGGGCGAGCACACCGAAACAGCAGAAGATTTCCACCAACCTAAGTTGTCTAATTAATGAATTTTGATCAATATATTTCGCAAACTTAACAAAAGAATCATTTCAGTCGCGGACCAGAAACTATCTAAAACGCACTTCGGTGCCATATGTGATATCTATTTTGTGTCTCGCATTGAAACTCTTCTTCGGTTTAGACGTTTGAAAAAATACAATGACAGATGGCGCGAATCTGCACGCGCGGTGACATAAACAATTGAAAAAGTATCAAACAATTTAGTAGAAGATCTCGTGCTAGCAGTCCATGCAGATTATGAGTTAATTGAATTAGGGGAGAATTAATGTTTTGCCGCGGTCAATAGGAATGTAAGTAACAGTGTAATTGCCGTGTGTCGAGTGTTTCATATTAGCATATTTTATGGTAGGGTCCGGTTTTTTAAGAGCGCTTGTTTCAGTAATGAATGAATATAGCCACCGTTATCATATTTTGTGTCATTGTTTAGCCTAGCGCGAGGTGACGTCAGAATGAAAACGTTACGCGATCGTGACATTTGATAGGATGTAATTACGATCCTCATTAGCTCAAATTGATCGTGTAACTTATCGTAAAGTTCAAAAGTGACCCTCGGCTGGAACAAAACCTAACGCATAAATGTTTGTAATTAAGTAGCATCTGACTATTTTTTTTTCATAATGTTAATGATTTTGTACATTCCACAAATTTAAAAGACTATAAATACGAAAATATCGTTCATTTCAGAGTATAACCCGGAATCGACAAACACATACATGTATATACATTATATGTATATATAATAGCATCGGTTTTAACCAGGGACGTAGTCTCCGACTGTACAACACTATGTAACACAGATATCCCCGACTGTACAACACTATGTAACACAGATATCCCCGACTGTACAAAACTATGTAACACAAATATCCCCGACTGTACAAAACTATGTATCATAAATATCCCCGACTGTACAAAACTATGTATCACAAATATCCCCGACTGTACAAAACTATGTAACACAAATATCCCCGACTGTACAAAACTATGTAACACAAATATCCCCGACTGTACAAAACTATGTATCACAAATATCCCCGACTGTACACAACTATGTATCACAAATATCCCCGACTGTACAAAACTATGTATCACAAATATCCCCGACTGTACAAAACTATGTATCATAAATATCCCCGACTGTACAAAACTACGTATCACAAATATCCCCGACTGTACAAAACTATGTAACACAAATATCCCCGACTGTACACATCAATGTATAACAAATATCCCCGACTGTACACATCAATGTATAACAAATATCCCCGACTTTACTAATCAATGAATCACAAATATCCCCGACTGTACAAAACTATGTATCACAAATAACCCCGACCGTACAAATCAATGTATCACAAATATCCCGACTGTACAAAACTATGTATCACAAATATCCCCGACCGTTGAACACTATGTATCACAAATATCCCCGACTGTACACAACTATGTATCACAAATATCCCCGACTGTACAAATAGATGTACCACAAATATCCCCGACTGTACAATACTATGTATCACAAATATCCCCGACTGTACAAACTATGTATCACAAATATCCCCGACAGTACAATACTATGTATCACAAATATCCCCGACTTTACTAATCAATGAATCACAAATATCCCCGACTGTACAAATAGATGTATCACAAATATCCCCGACCGTTGAACACTATGTATCACAAATATCTCCGACTGTACAAATCTATGTATCACAAATATCCCCGACTGTACAACACTATGTATCACAAATATCCCCGACTGTACAACACTATGTATCACAAATATCCCTGACTGTACAAATAGATGATCACACATATCCCCGTAGATGTCCCCGTTCGTTTACCTTTAAGTTTCAACGTAAGTTCAGTGAAAAGCTCTAAATAAAGAGACAAAACTTCCAATACAAAGGTACTTTATTTTAGTCTCGCCTACTGTAATACTACAAGAACTGTATTTGCAAACATAACATAGAAATGTCTTTAAAAACAGGAGGACAAATAAAAAGGATCAAATAAGACTGGTTTCGATAGTGAGATATGCCCATCAGCTATTACGACAGACGATACTGTACCACATCAGCCCGTACTTTTTTTTAATATGCTTCGCTGAGAGATGCTACAGTATCTGTTAAATTATTAAAACCCATCATATTGCTGATACAATCAAAAGTTGCTTCAGTTTCAAACAGGTATAACTAATGTTACCTTATGCTCGCCTTAGTCCGTACTCTTGCGAGGCGATGTTCTTTGTTAATTTTAACTGTAGGATGAGCCGGTACAGTAAGGAGCCTGTGAAATACGACGCCTGCTTAAACGGCTTTCAATTCAAATCTCGTAATTGTCATGGATGACATGTTTCGACGAGATTTGAATAAAGTTACATAAAACAACAGCGGCCTTGTGTAATATAATATCTATCTGGGTGTCGGGCCTGACCTGATGTGCAGAAAGACTTAGCCAAAGTCAGCAGAGGGATTAGATAAATCGCCGAGATCGTATCTGGTGTAGGGGTCGCCAGTCTATGTAACACCTGCGGAAGGTGATTGTGGGCCAGGCATTATTCATGATCTTCCCCTTTATATACGGGGGAGATAGAATCTGTCCAATCCTGTCCTTACTACGTAATCTATGGGGCTCCTCTAGTAATTGATTAGCTTAATTTAAAACCAATGCAAATCCAATATGTTTGGTTTCAGTTGCAAATTTATAGTTATTCTCGTGTATCGCCTAATATAACCTGTGTTCCGTTAAAGACAGTGGCCTATAGGCATGAATGTATCTATTTTTACTGTAACATTTGTAAAACGTGTTACTAGTTTGTTAATAATGTCAAGTAAAATGGCTATATATACAAAGTATGTATATGAGGAAACTATACCGGTCTTAGCAAAGCTATCTTGTAAATCCTTTGTTCTCATTACTCAATTTTGTCACAAGTTTACAGAGAGGAATACACATTGTAAGTATACAATTGATTAACCTGCAAACCCCAGAGAACGACGAAAGTAATGGTGATATATATACCCTTCTGATGTTTTATTTCAATATATTTACATTTGCTCTGCCACTACTTCAGTCAGTTGTGATCTATGAGACCAAAAATCTAAAGTTATAACTATGACGTCATTATAAATATGACGTCATAATCATAACGCTGGAGATATACATGTATGACCGATACCCGCTGTTTGCTGTTCAGTTCATTGAAAAGTCATCGCATGTACATGTACTGACTAACATGCATTGGCAGTACTATTCAAATGTTGCAGTCAATTTTGGAAGCCTTGACAAATGTATATTTTTTTACGTTTGTTGAATATTGTTTTTTGCAAAACTAACTTCGTCGAAATATCTTACCGTTTATCTAAATCATGGGTAATGGGGTCACCTGCCCGGCAACATAGGGTTTCTTCGGGTACTCCGGTTTCCTCCCACATTAAGACCCCCCGCGCGCTAACATCCGGGCCAACGAGAGTGATTAATATAAGATGATATAACTTGTGTCGCCATTGCTGTAAAACAAGTACAGTGTATTTTTAATTTTAATATCTAAATCAATGACAACTTAGACATCTAGCGGAGGTATGGTGGTATTTTTGGTTCCTGTATTATATTCTATGTTTTGTTCTCGTTGCGGGGAGAACGTCATGCTTAGCAATGGTGTTGCTGTAGAATGTCGGACTTTGAAGGAGCTTCCATGTTATAAAATGTGTTTATGTTACCGATCATTACGGAATTTTGAGCGGAAATGTTTTGCCAACCATCTTGTAAAATGTATGTAAAAAACGCAGCACGAGCTCAATTCTTAAAAAAATGGAAGGTGTCCATTGTCTGATCCTGTCGTGCGAATTGTGTTTTAACTCGATGTATGAGGAGCACATTCGGTTGGTTGTCGGATCCCACATTTCAACCCAAGGCCGAGAGAATAGTCCGCCGGAGTGTAAGATTACATAATGTCGTAAGATTTCTCATCGTGTAAAAACGTCAGGTTAAAGATTTTATCTTGGTAACGTCAGGTCGTAATTTCAGCCGTGTAAACGACATTTCGTAATATTTCACATGTGCAAATATTAGGGGTCTTAATATTTCATGTGTGAATGTTGGTGGTCGTAATATTTCATGCTGGAGGTCGCAATATTTCACATGTGTAAATGTTGGAGGTCGTAATATTTCACATGTGTAAATGTTGGAAGTCGTGATATTTCACATGTTTAAATGTTGGAAGTCGTGATATTTCACATGTGTAAATGTTCGAGATCGTAAAATTTCACATGTGTAAATGTTTGAGGTCGTAAAATTTCACATGTGTAAATGTTTGAGATCGTAAAATTTCACATGTGTAAATGATGGAGGTCGTAATACTTTACTTGTGTAAACATTCGGTAGTACGATTTCAATTTTGTAAAGTCCAAACTTCAATGTTTTAATGCGTGGTCGTAAAGTCGCCAATTCAACAGTAAGGTTGTGAGCCAGCGTTGCCAGTGTAATCGTTGGTTGGTTTGTTACATTTCCTCCATGTAAACGTTGGTTCGTAATGTTTCCCAGTGTTAACGTTTGTTTGTGAGATTTCCTCAGTGTAAACGTTGGTTCGTGAGATTTTCTCAGTGTAAACGTTTGTTCGTACATTTAATGTTTCCCAGTGTAAACGTTTGTTCGTGATATTTCCTCAGGGTAAACGTTTGTTTGTGAGAATTCCCCGGTGCAAACGTTGGTCGGTGAGATTTCCTCGGTGTAAACGTTTGTTCGTGATATTTCCTCAGTGTAAACGTTTGTTTGTGAGATTTTCCCGGTGCAAACGTTGGTCGGTGAGATTTCCTCGGGGTTAACGTTGGTTCGTACAATTTCCCAGTGTAAACGTTTGTTCGTCAGATATCCCCAGTGTAAACGTTGGTTCGTGACATTTCCCTGCTGTACACGTTGGCTCGTGAGATTTCCCCAGTGTAAACGTCGGTTCGTACAATTTCCCCAGTGTAAACGTTGGTTCGTTAGATTTCCTCAGTGTAAACATTAGATTGTGTATGTCGCCCGCGTAGATATAAGATCCGGAATGTGTAAACGTTAGGTCGTTAGATGTCGTCTGAATCAGCAAACATAATGCAAGGTCGAAAAGTCGACAGTGTAAACGTGAGAGGTGGAGAAAAGGGTTACAACGGGTACCAATATATGGTAGGATTTGCCTGATTGAGAACCGAATCAGTGAAATCCAAAAAACAACTACCAACTGGGAACAAAGAAAGACAACTCACTACCGAGGACAGATAATGACAGAATAAATCACTACCGGAAAAAAAGGAAGGACGGACAATTAACTAACGGAAAAGATATAAGAGCAAACTCACTACCAGGAACAAGTGAGGACATGAACTCACAACTGGGTGTAGGTAAGGACGGACAACTCTACCGTGAACAACCAGGAAATATGTCTCCCTACAAAACAACGGAATACCTTATCAATCTCTCCGGAAAGGTCGTGTGGCAATTAAGAATTAACTCTAATAACTGTCCTCTGCTCGGCACGTGCCTGAGCGCGAGCACTGACGTCGGAACAGTGGTGCGTTCCGCCTGATGAGGAGATAGCCCTATAGCTAATTGAACCCCGGAACTTCTCTACGCTCACACGGCAGCAAGAAACAACGTCGGTATCAATTAAGTATAATCGGTTTTGACTTTTATACAGATAGTGATTTTCAATTGTGAAATAGTCCCGCGTCATTTTTTCTACATACAGTGATATCGAGCAAAGTTTAGTCCGATAAAGGGAGTGTTTACATTATTAGCTTTTGGCTGTAAAGAAAAAAAGAAAAAAAAACTAGCTCATCCGGTAAAAGGATTATCATTTTACATATTTTTGTGATTCCAACGCACAAACAGGTTAACATATTTCTTTTCTAGAAAGTGCGTTTAGTTTTCTCTCTCATTAGATGTGTAAACAATCGCCAATACATTGTAAAACACCTTGCAAAGTATAATATTCCTCTGGACTACATCTTTATATACCGGGCACTTCAGAGACGAAAACACTACTGCATATTACTGTACTACATACAGCGACAAAATTAAAAGTACTAAATATTTCGGTCCAACATCTGTCAACATCTTCTTTTCATCTTGCTCCACAACTAAGGCAAACCAAATGTGCGTTCAGAAGTGTGACAATTCGCGAGCGTTAGGTCCGTTCACCTTTATAAAGCACAACATTCTTTTTCGATTCAGTTTCTTTATTTCCGGAAGCCATCCGACTCATAGGTTAGATATCAAACAATTACATCATAGAGGACATACAAGAGCTTAAATGCATACAAATTTATATTAATTAAGTGTAGAGTGACCTTACAATGTACATAAATAATTTTCCATATCAGACATTGATTTCTCTACGTTTTCTTGTACAGTAGCACAATATAAACATTTCCCGAGATTTCACAATTATTTTACAATAATGGTACTCAATAATTTCGATATTTCTGTGATAGAATCGCTCGATATATTTACATCCCATGTCTTGATAGAATGTACATTTGAGGATGAAGTGAAATTCATCTTCTATATCACCAGAAACATAGCCAGTACACGATCTATTCCGTCAAACATCATTGTTCCGTCTACCAACTTCAATATTTAAACTATGAGACGACAATCTGAAACATGTAATAAGCTGGTGTCAATAACCTTTAGATGACCTTGATACATTTGCTAACATATTCTGTCAAAAATTACATAAAAGTCTTTATAATTTTAAAAGCAACACTAATAGGTAAATTGTTTTCAAACATAGATTCCTAATATTAACTATATCCAACCATCGTTTACATTGACACACTCATCGTAACATGATTTTAGTATGTAGTGACTGGTTCACCTTAAGCCAGCATATATATATCCTTCGATTTCTTGTTATTATTTGAGGGAATATACCGAATAAACCAAAACACATATGCGCAAACATACCTTGACGGCAACTAACCTGATAACATTAATGGCGGGATCAGATGGTCATTTCTGCTACGGCATTCACAAAGTTTTGGCGTATTAACACTCTTTTGTGACGGGTTTGATCACATTTGTTCCAGAATAATCCATGCATGAACATAAAGGGGGAAAGATGTAAATACGATAAACATTGTTTGTATTCGTGTCCTACTAACAGGTTAAATGCTTCCTCCATCCTGAAAACATACATGCGTTTAAAATACAGAAAATGTTTGCCTTCAGAATGTTCGAGAACGTTTTCGCTACTTTCAATACACGTGTACACCATTGTGACGTCATCAATTGTCTTGAGCGATCATTGTGACGTCATAATGTCGTCCCATTGCAAGTCGCGTTGCTAACCTTAACAACTAGCGCATTGAACATATTAGAACTGCATATAAATTGAGGAACTTTAAGTTAGGTGGATTTCTCCACTTTAACAAATGGCAATGGCGACTCCAGCAAAACGACTAGAGTGGAAAGTCGGTCTGCAGAATCCAGTTGATAAGTTCCTTACTGCGGAAACCTATGGGCACAAGGTCAATGTTTCT
Source organism: Chlamys rubida (assembly GCA_032359455.1). Lineage (NCBI taxonomy): Eukaryota > Metazoa > Mollusca > Bivalvia > Pectinida > Pectinidae > Chlamys > Chlamys rubida. The sequence continues at coordinate 2,480 of JAUMHH010017729.1, read as the reverse complement.
GGAGCATCGCTGAAGGTCAAACAAACCTGGGTTCTCGAGCTGAACAAAGACGAGACCGTTTACATTCGGAGTCATCTCGGACTCTACCTAACGGCAGATAAGTTCGGCAATGTGACCTGTTCAAGCGAGGGTCATGGAGAGGACGAGAAATTTATGGTGGAGTATGCCAGCGACGGGACTGGACGATGGAGCTTCAAACACACCAAGTTTGGGAAATACCTTGGCGGGACGGATGAGGATATCCAGTGTCTAGCCAAGGTGGCCTCTGACGAGGATATGTCGCTCTGGTACGTGCCCATGGCGATGCACCCACAAATAACGATGTTTAATGTTAACCGGAAGCGGTATGTAAAACTGGACAACAATGAACTACGATGTGTTCAATTGACCCCTTGGGGACCGGAAGCTTTGATAACGATTGAGTTTAAATGTGGAAAGTACGCATTTAAAACTGCTGACTCGCGTTATCTTACACATACGGGTCACTTGACAGATGAACATGGAAAAAACACGAAATTTTCCCTTGAGTTAAAGCTCAGTGCTGACTCAGATTTGGCAGGACTGGCATTCAAAGACTGCGAGGGGAAATACCTAACGGCGTACGGAGGGTCGGGGGTCCTCAAAACAAGGAACAAGAGCGTCAGTCGGGACGAACTCTTTTCTCTCATGGAAAGTCATCCCCAGGTCATATTTATTGCGAGTAACGGCAAGCAAGCGTCTATCCGACAAGGGCTGGAGGTGATGGCCTCTCAGGCGGCAACGGGGGAGAAGGAGATATTTCAGGTAATAGATGCGTTTCAGATGTACATACGTACATTTTGTTAAGTAAGATAGTTTCGCTCAGTTTAACTCAGATGACATCGTTGTAAGCTACATGTAGCTAGTAGCTTGTGGTGATGTATAGAATTCATTTCTTCTAATGTACACTGTACACACGTGTACTAATTTGACTTCCGGTTGCTAGATATTTACAAATACAAGTTCATTTCCTTATCTGGTAGGGTTTGAGTATTTAACTCCCACTGTTAGTTCCCATCCTTTACAATTTGATGGTAAAAATGTTATTTTTAAAAGCATGGTCAGTGCCAAGCAGTCAAATCGTTACATTGTTCACTTTTGACTGATTGGATTTACATATATGTATGTAACTAGTAAAACGATGGCTTGCATTTTGTCGGGTGATGTTTCAAGTGGCTGTTGAGCCGTGACTTGAAGGTGTTGAGCGTTGGAGAGATTACTGTCATATCTTTCGCTGTAGTCTACATCGTTGTAAGCTTTTTAGCTTTTAGAGATGTCCAGATTCTATATAATAATATTTATCCGGTTGCGCATAAACTGATAAAAAGTTCATTATTGACACATCGATGAGTTGCGACGGTATAGCTTATGCTATTCACACATATAATTGACTAACAGTTCTCTCTCTACATAAACACACGCGTGTAGTATATTTTAACCATACTGTATACAGTTTACACTTGTTCCCAAACGTTCAGTAAAAGTACACACAATTTGAAAACACATGTGGTGTCCATGGTATTAATTGTAAAAAAAATATGAAAAAAGTGTTGAACTTGCTGACTTAGGAACGTTGGTCCAGCATTCCCATTATATTGCCTTAAGCTGTACAACGACCCCAAGATCTGCAAACCCCATACATTTGTATCTGTCTTTTGAAAATCTGGTTAACACCAGTACCGTAAATAAATCTGTTTATATTGGATTATTCTGCCGGACATCTATGTAAATGATAGAACTCAATTCTGACCGATATTTCTATTTATAAGGTTAGTCCCTCTGATATCTCTTCACGTTATTGGATTCGATCTGATATCTCTTTAGTGTAAGGAATTCCGCCCGTTGTCATTGTCGCTTATTCGCCTTTGAACAGAGCGCGAAAAGCCACAAAACGCCGTCTTGGAAGATAAAATGGTACCTCTTCGCTTCGTCGCCTTGGCGAAGCGGAGAGGCGAAAAACCCCAAAAGAAGCCCTTTTCAGCCACCATAGTTAACGCTGGTTTTTATTAAAAGATCTACTGATGTAAGAGATAAATTCACATTCATTAGAATGAAATGAACTTGTTTTGCTAAGGTGTTTCAAAATTTACAGAGGCAGAGTTGCAAACTTTTTTTATTCTACTACAACCTAAATCTCCCAACTGTGGTGGCTTATTCTTAATTTGTTTATAAACTTCTATCAATCCCCATAAAAATAATTTTTGCATGAAATACACATCTGAAATCTGCAATCAATATTTCTCCTTAGTCGGAGTATTATACCATCACCGTATCTTCCAGGACCGGTGGCCGTGTCCACAAATGTCATTACGTGAATTAATATCGACTATTTCCGTCAAACGGCTGAAGACACGCACGTACAAAAGGATTGATAAGAATTTGTTTGATAAAAATCTGTTATGTTAAAAAACTGTTATATTAAAAAACTGATATATTAAAAAAATGTTATATTAAAAAACTTA
>JAUMHH010017718.1:0-10827 GCA_032359455.1 Chlamys rubida | reverse complement strand
ACTCTTAATATAAATAGATGTAATCTAGAAAGAAATTACAGGAAAAAACACGTTTATACGTCGTTAGTCGCTTTAACTGTTTCTAATGTTTAAGACTATATTACTACCACTGAGAGCTGCGTGAAGCGTTGCCGAGGCACTTTCATGGAGGAATATCAACACGAACGAATTTCAATAAGTTTGATAATATTTACGTGACGTTTAATTGTTCCTATTGTACCTTGAAGTAATCAGAATAAAAGGCTTCATACAGAGGAATACGTAATTTGGCAGATACAAAATTACAAAACACATGCTTCCATTACTTGTTTTAAATATTTTTTACCTATAAGAACATAGACCACACCTTGTAAGAAATAAAAGAAAAGAAATGAAAAAAAAAGTCAACAAAGTCACAAAACTGTGAATGAACAAAATATAAAGCGGCTTAAATTGATAGAATCCTACATGAATCTACCAAAGTTGAAGCACGAGGCAGATTAAATAACATTTTGAATGCCTGAATGCTTCCAAACAAATTTAACGACAAATTAACAACATCACGTATAATTTTTTGAGCAAACATTTTCGTACATTGTTATTTCGCCAAGTCTGTTGATTTTGTTGATTACAAAAAGTCAAACGTTAATACTCTTTAGATGTACTGATTGTTTTGTATGATTTTGATTAAGCTTTTTTTCGGTGATACAAAATTTGCATCAAATTATGGTATTTAGAGGGTGCATCAAGCCAAATTTAAGTTATATGTATTAATGATGCACTCTTAATAAATCATGTGGTATAACTAAAAGTGCACATAAAACGTTGCCATAATGCCGTCAGAGATATGTATCGAGTAATTGATAGTGTATTGTCTGCTTGCTTGCTTGTTCGGGGTAAAACGACCTTGACATAGCTCAAGTTATAGATACGAAGACGTTAACCTCTAGGTAAGAGTGAAAAATCAAAAGGAAAGAGGCTTCACAGCTATTGCCATAGGGAGAGCAGTTGATCATCTTAGTTAAGTTTAAATCAATTTTATTGCAAACAAAAGACAAATGGATTGGACGAAAGTTCTTCTAACTTACTTACGTTCTGTACGTAACAAATAAAAATGTATACAAAATTAGTGGTCACGTACATAATAGCCTTTAAAGCTGTTATATATGAACGTTTTAAAGTTAACGACGGGGTAACAACAAAAGACGCAGGGATAGGATAACGGACACCAATGAACAATTTTAAACATATTTATTCGAAGAGTATACTAGGAATCGCATGTGTCATTTTCCTAAGCGAGTCGGCGTTAGTAATATAACTAAGCTCTGCATACATAGCCTTCTGCTTTTCTAAAGTTCAATCACATCCAGTGCCGCGTTTTTCTATCTCCTGTTTCACTCCTAGTCCTGCTTACGTACTTAGCCGACTAGATTAGGAAAACCAGATATGATTCGCTTTTTTAATTATCTCATAGGCAAAAGACACAGAAGAAATCTCTGCTTTGGGCATTGTGGCTTACATTAGCTATATCGCATGACAACATTTTGCTTAAAGTGATTTCTCGTGACATCTTATATGCCTTTAAGCTGGTCTTTGCGTTGCAATAAATAAGAATGGATATTGAATAAAAGACAAACCCGGTGACGGAAAACCCAACCTCATTTTGCGCTTTTTTGAACAGCTCGGACACCATTGATCTATTACAAGCTTAATAGAGTGAAATGTGTTGTGTGAGCTTTGATCCCAAATTTTGCCGCTTTGACCTTACAAACGTTGTTATGGCGGTTTAACATCTGTACAATGAAGTTTGAAATCAACAGGTGGTACAAACATGAAATATCTGTATTATCTGCATTTTCTCTACCTGTTAATTCCATGTGTCTGGGGACCCAGCCTCAATTATACGCCATTCTGATGTAATACTATTCGATAATTTCAATTATTTTACTAATAGAAATATTTGTTATAGTATTCATTATATTTGGACAGCACCTTGAGAAGATGCTTGCGACGAAGCACACGAAAGGAAGGCTGCCACATATCAAGAGCTTCTGAAGCAGTGTACGCAGAGGAGAAGGTGTACCTGGCTGTTTCATGTGAAGGTTTGTGCCAAAGGGTTACCAGCACAGTCAGTTTGGAAGTTGCTCCAGAGAATGGGGATGACCAAAGGAAGACAAAAACCAGCAATCATGACGATTGCTGAGACTGCAGAGAGGGCATGATGTCGGCTATGGTACAGATGGGATGAGCCGAACTGGAGACAAGCAATCAGCGAGCAGTGATTGATCATCACTGCTGACCCGCCAACCTGAGGACGTCGTGAAGAAGGGGTAGAAACGTCTGATGACGGTTGGAACCTACCGGAAATCTACCGGAAAGTTTCCAGAGCTCATCGTCCACAAAGCCCTACCGAAACAGCAGAGAGATATGTTAGTTCACATTTGGTACATAATTCGATTCTATTGTGTACATGGACGAGATAGATATCAGTGACTTATGTAGAGACATATTTATGCATCATTTGGTAGCCGGCCTCTTTTAATCAAAAGCATTAATTTTCTCAGCAATGGGCGTTGCTTCCTTATGATTTTACTAACCTTGCGTTAATCTTTCAAACAATAATTTGGGCTTTCTCCAGAAGGAACCTAATGTGAATACCACAGTCTTGATAACAGTTTTGTATATTTCAATGGGGTTCATTATTTTAATTGAATACGGGTGAATACGCTGAAATTCAATTATCATATTTTTATTGAATTGAATATTGAAATGTAACTTTCTCTTGACGATCATCTATTAATTACGTACCTGGTTGGGAAAATATTTGTCATTACAAATTACGTTATAATTGGAAACGCCTGCGCAAAGTATTGTTACATGACGCCATAGTTAAAATATTGACTAATGAAATAACGCCCAGAGTGTAACTAAGCGGTTAATCAAAACTGTTTACCAACGCATTGCAAATTAAGCCAATAATTCGGAATTAAGGAAACTTATAGTTGCTTAAGGACTCGCACAACTAAATCAGCCAATCAGCAAGTGTTTGTAGACCCTATCTAAAATTAGTTCTGGCTAATTACTGGGCCACTGAGGAAGTGTGATAAGGAACTGATGACAGATTTTTAGATGAATGAAATATTCAGGTATTTAACTTTTGAAAAATGTATACTTTTGATATATTTCCATGTCTGTGTGCGGATTTGCACAGGGGTAAAATGTCTGGGGGCGTTTCTGTAGCCTTTGCAAGGTATGTATTCATGAATCTACACAGTTGTCACTGGTGTTGAACTTCAAATATTAAAGTTATTAGCTAAAATGTTTGGTAATAGCATATAGTAAATGATTTAGTTGCGTGAGCCCTTAATAGCAACTAAATGAATGTAAAACATTGATGATGATGATGATGATAGCTTAGAAGAAAACAATGTATGTGTGTTTTGTATGCTTTTAAATTTGTGCATATGTCATGTTTATGTCAAAATTGATTATGTAAAATAAACAATTATAAAAAAAGGAATATCTTTGTGTTCATTGAGAATATAATACTTAATTTACCTTCTATTGTAAGTGACGTCTTGCATGTTTGTAACGTTGGAATGTGGGAGCATTAAGGTAGCGTGATAGAAAAGCAAAAGGGAATCGTACTTACTCTGTAGATTTTTAATTTCGGTGTTTTGGGTGTTGTACTTGGTCTGTAGATTGGCGAGTTCTGTGTTCTGGGTTGTGAACTTGACCTGCATCTCCTGAAGTTCGGATTTGAATCTGGTCAGTTCTTGTTGGATGTACTGTGGATGATCACTGGGAAGAATAGGCTTCTCGTCTGATTCGTTGGTGACGGAAATGGCTGCCAGAGACAACGCCACTATAAAACAAGAAAACAACATTTCGTTGGGTACAATCGTGTCTGTTGTTATCTCTTCTACGGCCTGGTTTAAAGGGATTAAATATGCAATGAATATATCTATCAAACAGTTGCTTGAAAAACAATATATTGCTTCAAATGTGTTGGACTGCTGTCAACTAAGCAAAATGAAGGTTTATAAATAACATCATGACCAATGATATGCCGAGTAATAACTATAATCTATTTAAACTACAACTGTAATCTGGAATAACAAAGCTGTTGTTCTAACATTTTTCGAACTTATCCAATCAGAGGCAATAATGATCATTTGATCAGCTGAATACATGTGTACCTTTATTTATATAGTGTGGCGATATAATGGTAGGCTACATATAGAGGCTCTGACACGAGTGTTCATGCACTATTAAGTTTATTAAACTCATTTATAAATTTCATATGAAATTGATAAACGAGTTTAATAAATTCAATATTACATGAACACGAGTGTTAGATTCTATTTATTATATAATTCGAGAAACACTCTTTTTCTTGACACGTCTCCTCTATATAAAGTGTACCGATGGCTGACGAAAGGACGCATTACATACATTTTGTTTGGAGCTCGCTGCGCCACAAAAAATAGTTTCAGAAACTTCTTCCCGAGAACCTTTTCAATGAGCAAAACAATCATTTAGGTTTTCTTCATCAACTAATGTTTTAATAATTATCATAACAACATTGATAATATTTTTTTTATCCGAAAACCATTCAACGAATTGGCGTTTACGAAAATAGCAGTGACATCACATATTTGGCACAATGACTTTTTAAAAGTTTACAGGGACTGAAGCGCATTTCTTTGGAGACGGTTGTTGGTGAATGTGAACCTCGATATTTCCGCCTGTCACTTAGCCAGGAAATATACTGTGGAATCCGCCATGAAACTGGAACACTGATGAAGTTGACCAGTTACACGTGTTCGTGAGAGAGAGAGAGAGAGTTGTATTATAAGGGAAAATATCCTGTTTAAGAAAACTACTGGTATCGTGGTATGTATATGTGAATGTATATGTAATAGATATTAATAACATTCTTGTATTCTAATACGATCTAAAGAAACACAAGACTTCGCGGTCAAGTCGACTCCGGTTTATTACTTGTTCTGAAGATTTTACACAATATTTATGACAGTAACTTAAATCATTTCTGAACTATACCTACTCACCTATACGGTTGACAATATGCATGACAGTTATCTACGTACTGACATAATTAAGTGAAGGAGTATGCAGTTTTATAAGCAAATATACATGTCTTAATGTAAATTATATACACTGTATTTGTATGTTTAGACCGGGTATGCATGTATGTATGTGAGTGAGAGAGAGAGTGAGTGTGTGTAATGGTTTGATGTATCCTACATGTATGTGATTACTACCGCAAGCGTTTTAGTCACCCCTAGGGAAACCCCAGCGGGGACTATTAATTTCGGTTTCAGTCCCAGATTTTGACATCTGTTGCCGAACACTGTAAAGTGCTTTCGTGTGTTTGCTCCTGTCGGAATATACCAGGCACTAATTAGAAGCCCGTGGATAACTCAGATATCGAGTTCCTTTTAAAAAGGAATAACATACAACCTAAAGGCGTTCTAAATTTCAAACGAGAATTACTATAACCTAAAGATGTTCTGAATATGAATCAGGCACCTTAGAGATTCCCGAAGGGGTAGACTGATATATTATATATTGCTATTGATTGATTTAGATATTTTATGTCTGACCAACGACTATATTGGTAATATTGATTTTTAAACCAAATGTTGTAATAAAATATTCAGGTAGAAAAGCTCAGTAACATCTCTTTTTCTTTATCATTTCACGCCAAGGCTCGCGCTTGTGTTCTCCACTGGCTCCAATGGCGAAAGTAAAACATGCTTGGCGATTTGAAACTTCTCTTGGCGAAAATGTCGATGAGGGGCTTTTATTTAAGTTACTGTCGACAATAGAAAAAAATGTGACGATAACTGTTTCTAGAGCAATTGTTACAGGTAAAGTTAGCCCCACGACATCACTGTGTCACGGCTGAATGCATTCCCAATGAATGGCAAGGTCAGGTATTTGAACTCTTTTGTGTTTTGAAAAACATGGTAACCTGTCAACACAACGTATTGTTGTATTAATTGGATTTGAGTAGATAAGTGAGTAGATAAGTGATGCGAGGCAATAACGAGACATGGGTGTGTGTTAACATTGGACGCAGCCGGGATAATTCTAACGAATTTCTTTCAATTTTGATAAGCAGTAACAGATATGTAATTGCCAGGGCACTTAAAATGACATATGCAACTTAAATCGTGTCATTCTTGCACTCTGATCTAGACGACTATTTGCCGATAATTATATATATATCGCCGATTAAATTTTGTCTTGTATGTGAATATATTGAAATTTTTGCCAACAAATGATTTTGACTGATAATTATCAACTAATTATATGGAGATAAATAACCACCAATACAATACAATGTACCAGTACAAAGTAATGATAGGGATGGGAATTTCCTAAATTATCAGCCTTTGGTTTTGGTGAAAATGCTCCAATATGCATGTTCAGTTCTCTTATATCATTATTTTTCATTTCAACAGATGAAATATCTCATCCTGGCACTTTGGCAAAAATGAACAGCCTGTTTGAATGCAGAAGGCCAGACAGGGAATGTCACAGTAATACAAAAAAAAAAATAAAAAAACCAGTGTTTGTGTTTTATAGTCATAAAACATGGAACATTTTCTTCAAGTAAATCAACCACATGCTTTCTAATTATATCCATGTGTTGGCATGGTTACCTAAACAGCATGTATGCATATACACCAGGTCCTTGTTAGACCATTTTGATTGACAGTTGGAAATCTGTCAATTGTAGCTTGGTCAATGGTTTATTATACTGAAAATGATCATACAGCAGATGGGATGTCTTTCATATCATTTTGACATATTTCTAGTTCATATTGCAAGAAATTGCAATATTTAGGGAGTATTGCAACATATTAAAATATATTGTATTTCGAGGTAGTCAATTTATTGATTATGATTTTACATATACAATACGAATAGTGATCATCAGTTAACCTAGCTCCAATGATAAATTAGAAATCATTTTATATAGTTATGTAGATAACTATCAGACATGCTTAACTTAGATGACCTTGATTCATTCCTTACATTAAGTATCTGTCTACAATTATTTCAAAACAGCGCTTAAACTCCTTAGAAATTAGTTGTAAAATAATTGAATATATTTCAATTTCGCGACAATTTTCAATATATAAATATTTCTAGACGAATTTTGCTATATATTGATTGGTACCGCAAAATCATTAACCGAAATCGCCGACGACCAGTTAGTTGATTTGGTGAGAAGGTCAGTCTAGAATTCAGTAGTGTTGGGTTCGAATCCATCGTTGCATTTTTCATTTCATGTTGTATTTGACACCCAACTAAAGATACCCACGGAAGTGATAAAGCATCTCGTGTGTCTTCGGGGTCGAAAAGAAACCAGGTCGGTCGGCGGCAACCACGTATAGCTCTATTGGTTAAGAACGTCCATCTAGAGTTGGGTTTTGCCATACATGTTCCTCTCACGTTAATGCGCGTACATAGATAACCTATCAAGTATTTTAGCGTCACAGCTCATTGTTTTAATTAAGTGAGCTGTCTTTCAGGGACCTGTACTTTCGGTAGTCTGAGACTGCTTAGAAAAGACAGGAGTCGTTGCTTAATTACTTCTGTCGTCAACTGACAACAATTAAGCTAAATACGTACAAATGTATGTTATCATTAAATTTAAAATGTTGACATAAACTAAGAAGATGTCGGCATAATCATTGAAACTCCGACTTTTGTTGTTTATTAGATGAGGCAATAAACACATTGGCCAAAGTATTTTATCTCATAAATATATTTGTGCTGTATTATTTCTCGCACAAAACCTATACTTGTCTGTTATATGTGTCGTTATATTGCCGTTAGACTGCCTTTTTTCTCGCAGAAACGAGCTACGTTTTGGATAGTGTATGTCGGAAAGCCTATATAATGTAAAAATTACCAAAAAGAATATATGGTCATCTTAAGTGAGTTTATGTAAATTAGTAATGTCCTCTCATCAGCTATGAGTGTTGGCGCGCCATACTCTTGAAAATATCCCTTTCTTATATATAGATATATTACAAATAACCACTATGAATTCAATTACTGATTTCAAATATTGGCTTCCCCCCATAAAACTACTTAAATGAGACAAGCTAGAGAGATACATCCTGTTAGAGGTGTAATTGTGTCTGCTATCTCGTCAATGGCCTGGTTTAAAATGGACTTAGACACAAATAGATAAAAATGTTAAAGGTTATATTGGCTCGTTCTACCTTTATTTATATAGTGTGGCGATATGTTGTTAGGCTACATTTAAGAATATAACCACACACATAAACAATATGCGTTTTATACTTCAAATATTGTTGTTCACTGATTATTTGTAGTTATCGTAGTATGTAATATGAATGTATATGCAAGAGATATTATTAACATTCTTGTATTCGTTGTTGTAATTCTTCTTATATTGCCTATTTATTTATTCATTTTTTATTTATTTATTTATTTATTAAATTAATTAATTCATTTATTTACAGTTTATGATATTAAACATCACTGTCATCTATGTTGATATAATGCCAGCCTGTAATACGATATAAAGAAACACAAGACTTTGCGGTCAAGTCGACTCCGGTTTATCACTTGCTCTGAAGCTTTTATACAATATTTACAACAGTAACTTAAATCATTTCTGAACTATACCTTCTCATCTATACGGTAGACAATATCAATGACAGTTATCTACGTACTAACATAATTTAAAGTGTTTGGGTATGCAGTTTTGTACATATGCTTGACTTAATGTAAATTGTTTATATTTGTATATTTTGGCGGGCAGGCATGTGTGTGTGAGTGAGAGAGAGAGAGAGAGAGTGTGAGTGATATTTTGATGTATTATACATGTGTGTGTGTGTGTGAGTGAGAGAGAGAGAGTGTGCTATTTTGATGTTTTATACATGTGTGTGTATGTGTGTGAGTGTGAGTGAGAGAGAATGTGTGATATGTTGATGTAATATACATGTGTGTGAGTGAAAGAGAGAGAATAAGTATATGTGTGTGTGATATGTTGATGTATTATACATGTGTGTGTGTGGATGTGTGGATGTGTGTGTGTGTGTGTGTGTGTGATATTTTGATGCATTGTACATTGTGTGTGTGTGTGTAAATGTATGTAACGGGTATTGTAAGAAATTTTCATATTGCAATATATTCCAACATTGATGGAGTATTGCAACAAATAACAATATGTTGTATTTCTAGGTATTCAATATATTGTTTATGATTTAACGTATAAAATACGAATAGTGAGCATCAGTTAACCTAGCCCCAATGATAAACTAGAAATCATTGTATATAGTAAGGTTATGACATCAGACATGCTTGATTTAGATGACCTTGATTCATTCCTTACAATAAGTATATGTGTACAATTATTTCATAACAGCGCTTAAACTCACAGGAAATTCGTCGAAAATTATTGAATATATTTCCATTTCGCGATAATTGTCAATATCTGTATATATATATTTCAAGACAAATATTGCTATATAATGACTGATACCGCAAAATCATTAACCAAAATTAGTAGCATAGCTGGACTGGGCAAATCGCCGGCGACCATTTAGTTCATTTGGTTAGAAGGTTCGTCTATAATTCCGTGGTCTTGGGTTCGAATCCCGGTCTGGTCGTTGCATTTTTGTATTTTCTTTTATATTTGGCACCCAACTAAAGATACCCACGGAAGTGGTACAGGGTCTCGTGTGTCGTCGGAATCGACGACTCTGTTGAAGAGGAACTTAACCGTGTCGATCGTCGGTAACCAGGTAGCTCTATTGGTTAGAGCGTCCATCTAGAGTTTGGGTGTTCCAGGTTCGAATCCCAGTTTAGCTGTACATTTTCCTTTATCAATATATAATAGCGGCGAAATGATGTATACGAATGTTATGTTAAATGAGCTAAACTGCCACGTTAATATATAGAATATCTATGTGTTAATTGAGAGTATTACTTAATTTACTTTGTCTAGTCTGTGACGTCTTTCATTGTTGTAATGGTGGGCATAGAGTGTCAGACCACTACGGTAGCGTTATAGGAACGCAAAAGGGAAACGTACTTACTCTGTAGATTTTTGAGTTGGGTGTTTTGGTTGTTGAACTTGATCTGCAGATTTACGAGCTCGGTTTTCAGGCTGCTGTACTTGCCCTGTAAATTGTTGTACTTGACTCGCATATCTTGAAGTTCGGCCTGGAACCTGGCCAGCTCCTGTTGAATGTACTGTGGATCATTCTCATCTGATCCGTTGGTGACGGAAATGGCTGCCAGAGAAACCGCTACTATAAAACAAGAAAACAACATTTTGTTCGATGCAATTTGTCTGTTGTTATCTCTTCCACGGTCTGATTTGAAATGGACTTAGACACTCATAGATAAAATGTTAAACGTATATATGTTATGTGGTAGTCTTTATCATACGACACATATTTACATGTAAATGGTATTTAATTCATGATTATACATGAAAAAGATTAACGTATACGCTTACCAGTGACACATATCTAGTTTAATCTAATTGGTTTTTAGCTAAGGCGTTAGCCGCAAGCTATTGGTATTACTTCAGTAACGAGCTCAAGATATTCATCAATGTCATTTGCACCTATACCCCCTCTAGTGACAGGATATGGTACTACATGTAAATTGAATCATATGCCGGAACTACTGTCTTTATTATGCACTACTTTGGACTCAAATTCACTTGAATGGCTTGTAAATATAATTAATTTCCTTGGTAGAACATGTGATCTTATTACAACGTCGTATTCTTCTTGAAAATGCACCCTGTTTATTTCAATCGGG
>JAUMHH010017707.1:0-10828 GCA_032359455.1 Chlamys rubida | reverse complement strand
TAACCCTTTCACCACTGTAGACCATAATGGACTCGACCAGATCAATGCATGGTAGAGTCTACTAAAGTTACATAGGGATGAAAGGGTTAATGTACCAGAAGCCTTAACAAAAAACTTTGTATTTTCATAAGTTTCAGCCATGATAGAAGAAAGTTCATTGTACGTATAAAAATATAATGACTTTCCACTTCAGTGCTTTGATAACCAAATTATCTTTTCACTAGTGATAAAAAAAAAGTATTTAGAGGAAGAATTGGTGATATTTAATGGCTGACCATCGTATTGATCTCACTGTGATTCATCATGACATCACTTATTGAGGAATTCAGAGAAAAGTCTCTTTCCTAAATGTAAAACGATAACAGGAAATTCTCTCCTGGGTTGTAATTTCCTGAGAAACAGTTTCTAGTTAATATTATTGACCTTTAACATATTTGGAATATAGATAAGTAAAAAATGAGTTTTCAATATAGCACATGTATTCAGTTTATACAGGGCTTTATTGGAGGATGATAATGCATTTTATCACATAATGTACTGTGTTATCCAGTGAATAGACGTATACCCATGTCATATGTTTTTGCGTATTAACCCATGTAATATGAACTATAAGCCCTGTGATTGGTTGTAAGTTTCAATTGTGACTTCAATTGATATATATTTAAAATTTATTCAGATGAATTTAAATTTTTAACATCTAAAATGATTTTTTTTTTATAAATCATAATGTCTTTGTCTTATAGATGATACTTCTGTTAAAAAGAAGAAGAAAAATGATACATTACAATTCTTAAAATTCTCAACTTGGAACTTTGTGCGACAGAATTTTGCCAATTCTAGAGCCATGGACTTCATTCCCAAGACTTGAAACATGCGCTTTATCTTTGCTACTACAGATATCCCTTGTGCCATGTCCCCTGTGTAGTGTACCTTTCCCACGTGACCAGATAGAAGCTCACGCAGCTGAATGTGAAGGAAGTGAAGTTGTCAACGGTAAGTTTGAGAGATAAATGTATAGTATGTGGTGGTGTAGGAGAACTTAAGTTGGTTCTTATGCAAGGAGAAATTCAGTGTTCATATAATGAACTTCTGTATCTGATTTCCATCGGTATGAAAAACTGCAGGATTCTTAGAAACATTCGCATTTGGGCTTTTATACCCCTATTGGTTTGATTGAGAACTTTTATGCACCACAGATATTGGAGTCTGCTTGTTCATCGTGGTATGGTTAATTGAAAATTAATTCACACAAAGCATTCAAGTATGTTTATTTATCCCTTTCAGTTTCTAATAGTGCTATTCAGAAAAGCAGTGCTGAGTATGGGGATGATGATGGTAGTGGAGGTCATTATGAAATGCCTGCAGAGGGACCGATGGGATTTTTCAAGAACAGTCCTCGCCAGGCCTATTCTCCTTCACCCCAGAAGCACCAGACAGGAAAGGCCAACGATAAAGGTTATTCAGAAATGTTTAATACGATGTAAACTCAGAAACTTTTAACGTGATGTAACGCCTCATGGATTTATATAAACTGTTTGTTCAGGTTTCCCAGTCTGGAAACCTGTAGCTGTTAGGTAGAGGAATGCTTCCATTTTGCCAAATATTTTTGTACATAAACTATAGAATAAATATTGTAACTCTCAGGGTGCAAGAGGAATTTTGCTTTTTTATAAATTTAAATAGACAAACAAAGTTGAGGCCGGTAGAGGAACCTGAAGCACACCTGATAATTACATTCATATTTTGGTCCACATTTCTGTCATTTGAAATTGCCCAAAAATTAGCAGGATATTATCTTGAATATTATATATATAGCAAAAATTGAAAAAATTAAAGGTCAGAGAATCAGAAGAAGAATATTAACACTTAGTTTATCTAGATTTCAAACCACAGTGAGCAGTTATTAATGGGACATTCCGTACATTTCCAGTTGCCTTGTAATACAGATTGAATCAAAATTCTTATTGCAGAATTGACAGGGGAGACAACTGAGCCAGTTAAAAGGTACGTTATACAAGTGAAACTAGAAGGTAAATTTAATGTGTAATTGTAAAATATGTCAAGAATTCTTTGCAGTTCTAACAATCATGAAACATGTGGAAGTGAGATAAGATTAGGTCTGTCACTTCATTTATGTTTTTAAAGCTATAGAATTAGTAGCATTTGTAAATACGTTCTGAACATAACAAAACTTAATAACTGAATTTAAAAACTGAAAATTTTGTTGTCAAACAGGAAGATGATGCTGTGTTACCTGTGTGATGAAAACCTTCCAACGGGACAAGAATACGACAAGCACGTTGCAATTTGTCTGATGGAGGCACAACAAAGACAGGCCGAGGCCGATGCTCGAGGGTACACAGGCGCGAGAAGTTCATCATTGGTCACCCCAGAGAAAAGGTCAACAAGGTCGAGGATTAAAGAGGAACAAGGCAGCAAATTACTAGGCCGACTAGATCAGGACTGGAATCCGAATGAAGGGTATACATCAGGTCTAGTGTAGGCTGATTCTCTCTGTCACCGTGAAAAATAGGTTGTCGTGAGAATACAAAGCATACCAATCTAAAATGAAATATTTAAGAGAAAAGGTTTTTACAATCAAGATGAGTGTAAATGAACACATGATGATGTCATAATTTTTAAGGGTTATTTAATGGCCACTGTGGTGGCATCTGATTGGCAACCTCTCGATTTTTTCAAGGCTAATTTTGACAATTTTGACAAAACATCCTGCAAATGTTCCTTGCATCCTAGACCTCACTTGAAGACCTCACCAAGTGAGGTCATGTGTTTTTTGGGGTTTTTTCCCCCGATACATTAAAGCCATTCTGATTTCTGATGTATCACATATTTATAGTCTAAATTCAAAATCAAGGATGGCTTCATGCCCTCTGATTGTCCGAGACATAATTGACCCATTCCCAATAATATTCAAGCCTGTTAAAGGTGCTGGTATTTTTCAGGTTAATTTCAATTGGCAACCATGTGCTCCAATTGGCTTTTCCTAGATCAATTTTAACCTAACAAAGTACAGTATTACTTTCACTGTCATTTCCAGTTGTTATTTTCATTCTTTGAGTCAAGTTAGCTCATTTCCAGTTGTTGTTATTTTCATTCTTTGAGTCAAGTTAGCTCATTTCCAGTTGTTGTTATTTTCATTCTTTGAGTCAAGTAAGCTCAAGTTCTGCTACAGGCACTAAAGCAAGGTTGGAAACAAAATCCCTATGAAATGTCTAAAGCAACAAAACTTTTACTGTCAAGGTAAATGAGCATTTAAGATTGAGAATTTTTTCACCGAACAGTGGTATGTAAAATCACTGAAGAGGGCATGATTGTAGGAATTTAAAATGTTCTTTTTATTTTCCTTACAGCGACTGAGGAGGAGTCATGCACACTGCATAGCATAATCAGGTAGGGCAGTTTAAATTATTTTCATTAAGATCTGGAAGAAATTTGGGTTATCATTGTAAAAATATCATCAGTTTTTGAAGCAATTGTTTTATTATTGCATTCCTCTCATAGAAATTAATCTATTACAACTGTTGCTGATACAGATTTAGGTTCTAACTCGTGGATATTTTTACAATACAAATATACTTGTCCTCCAAGAGCTCCCTTACTGTAATGTCAGTTAGCTTGTTCAAGTATATCTCGTATAAACTGGGCATGAATTAGAATCTTTATCATATAATCAGGAATGTATGGAATATTTGTTTTTCTTCAATCTTGTGTAACAGGCTGATAATTAGGAAATTAATGATAACGAATGGAACCATCTTATAACATGTAAGATAGTGGGTATCAATAGAGAGTAGCACTTTGGTCAAAGGTACATTTTGAGGTCAAGTCTTATGATTTGGGTAACACACCGTGCAGTGGCTGTTGAATTGTAGATAGTGGTATAGGGCTATCCATCTAGTGACGACCAGGTCAGTCATGGATGACATAGAGATGGGAACAAGACTGAACTCCTCAAAACAGACAGTGGTAGCTGTCATTGCCATATGGTTCATCTAGTATTGTTTGTTTGGTAGGAGAAAGTTTGATTATAAGTTAGATTAAATTGTCGCACTTACATTAATATGTATGAACAAAGGGGGTGGGGTTACGGGATCAGATATGTACTATGGGTTTTGATAAAACAGACTTGCACGGGGAATTTAGGGAGATATAGAAGATACGAGGAGAGGAAAAAGGACCAGACTGCTGCATCACCAGGAGATAGATGTATAAAGACTTAAGAAAGAGAGTATGCTCTAGAAGTGGGCCAAGATCAGATGTTTGCGGGGGCAATGCGTTTTTAGGATATATACAATGCAACAAAACTCTTAAGTCCACATGTGTTGTTCCATGTGTTGTGTAACACTTGCCTTCTTCATGTTTAAGTATTTTATTTAATGTGACTTCCTTATACAATGATGTCAAGTCAGTTGTCCAACTATGAAATCTCAATAGGTGATATTATTTGAGCTTACATGTCTAATTTTAGGGGATTTTGGACCATAATTTCTTCAAGATTTCCAAGCCCTAGGTGATATGCATGAAATATCATATGTAAGGCTTTTAGCATTGCTTCTCCATTTATTTCTATAAATTGTGTTTATTGCTATTTCTCAGGAAAAAAACTGGAAATGAAAACATGGAACATATCGGTGCAAGACTGTCTGATAATATTGAGACTGATAGCAGTGGCAGTTACAGTGATTCGTCTTCATCAGATTGGGACCAACCATCACAGCCGATAGTCAGAACCAGCCAATCACAGAAACCCTTGCATAAAACTAGCCACTCAAAACAATCCACTTACAGAACCAGTCAGTCGGATGCCTTACCTGGCGACTGGAGCTTGGCAGAACTTGCAAACTCGCCTCTCAAAACGTTTGTTCCTATAAATGCTCAGGAGAACCCTGAGGGTTTTGTAAACCAGTTTGAAAATGCCAAGCGGCGCTTCGAGAATAGAGCACAGAAAAAACCAAGGGTCCAGAAAAGGGGTGCAAAGAAAAGACGAAAGCGTAGAAAAAGAAAATCCACTGCCAAACAACCTGCTGCCAAAAGGCGTAAAACTAACAATGCAAATGTTGTTCATATATGTTAGTACTTGATATACTGATTCTTAGGGTACATTCGTGTATCCGGTTGAACCTGTAAAGAAAATGACAGGCACAGATCTGAACCGAGGCTGACCTCAGGAAAATTTGGCACGTGTAGATTGAGGGGTCCAGACTTACTTGACCGAAACTAAAATGCTGACTATTGCTAGTTTGCATTATTTCTTTCTAAAACAATGTCAAGCCACATATAGTTTTCAAGATACATTATGTAATTCAGTGAACGCGTTAAAGAAGGGCATAATATTCTTGAAACATTGTTTTTTATTCTCCGAAACTGTGCATTTTTAGCTCTGCTTATTGAACGGTCCAAGTGTGTTCGTTTATCATTGAATATTTCTACGCCACACGTATAGATTCAGCCGGGATACGCGAATGTAGCCTTATGTTTCATATTCATCGTTCGTTGTATGCGTATAATTCTTCATACCTGACAGTGTTATAGACATTGGTCCTGTTATCTCTGCTGCTGTCTTGCCTGTCATGAACTGTTGCATTTATATTTGATATTGAAATCATGAAACATAATATTGTTGTTAACTTTGAATCATAGATACAATGTATGCTTTCTTTTTCAGTAAGGTAGGTCTTCATATGAATGATCTGTGAAATTCATAGAAATATTAGCTTCTCTGTTCATTGCAGTTTATTTGCTTTATAAATGCAATATTAATGAAAGTATTAATGAAAGTAGTGAGAATTCTGCCATAAATAAAAAAAATAAGCATGTAATTTGAATTTGGTTACTACATTTACAAGCATTTTTGACATGTGTTTTGCTCGTAATCTGAAATCTAAAATGTTCTGCAAACTTGAACAGTATAGTAAAAACTTGAACAGTAAAGTAAAAAATGTTGTCCCAGGGAACGATCCTTTTAATTCTGTAAATAAAAATTAGATAACTTTTTCTATTACACTAATGAAGATTTTCCAACAACACCATCTTTGAGACGATGTCTATTGCCCTAATTGTAATGTTGAGAAAAAACCAGAAAAACTGGTTGAACTGGACACATGAAAGTGGACCTTCATTACTAGTGTCTGCCTGCTGTTAAATTTCGTTTATCCAGAAAATGAGCTGCCTTAAAAAAGATATAAATATAAATGTACTTTTAAGTTAAGTAATGTAACTTTGTTGGGACTCCACTTTAGAGCAGAAGTTCTCCATATTTAGAAGGTTCTGTTGTATAACAGACATATTGTTACAATGCTTTATGGATCAGAGTCGATCTGCACATGATTGAAGTAGTTGTAGTATGGTCTCCTTTCAGTTGCATGTACTCATGTTCCATTGGTATATAAATACTGCCAACAGCTTGTTGTAGACAGTATATTTCCGCTATATAATACTGATTATATTTTTTGTACTTCAGACATGCATTTGTAACATAATGACTATAAATATCAAGGCCTATGTGGACAAACATATGAGTAATTAATAGTAACTAGTTTATTTAACATGGTTTTATTGCCACCAATTAAGTGATAAATTGTGGTAGACCTATAAAGAAATTAAGAAAAAGCCACTCATTGAAATATGTTACTGTAATGAGGTGGCTTCTGATTAAATTTGTATTGATCGTGTATTAGAGTACAACTCTTGAATTATGTATATTTTACAAGTGTTTAAGGGAGTTTTGAAGTTAGTAAGATGGCCGTAAAATCTTGAGCTTACAGGGTTATTTCCCCTAGACCAATATGATTCAAATGTGTTGCTGTGATAGGAAATAAATGTGCCCAAATCCATTTCCATTTCCAAGAAATTTCCAAAAATTGTGGTAACACTTTCATCTCTTTTAAGTTAACGTCCTTGGCTACATAGTACACTTCCCGAGTCCTACACATTTCCATGCATTGAAAACATACCAAAAAGACTGACTTGTTGCCACTCTCTACTAGAAAATAAACCGACAATATGGCCACCTTCTTAAAGTCGAATAGTCCAATACAATTTCTTCATTGAAAAGGTAGATTGCCAGTAGCACTTAAAATTAGTTTGTTTGGACATTTTAGACATCACATTCATGTCAGCTTTGTATGGTTACGTCACAATCAACTTAGTTGAAGTGTAATAAGGATATATTATATGCTGTTAGTATGACATGTTTTAGAATACATCAACATATTTTAAGTCGTATGTGAAGAACTGCTCTTAAATTCATAAAAAAAAACTATTCTGAAATTTTTGCAAAAACTATTCAAAAACATGCACGAGAAATTAAATCATATCTTAAAATGGTTCTTTGAAAAATATCATTTTCGTTATGAAATAATATCAATTCAACAGCATATAAATGTTTTATAGCAAAAATTTGAATCAATCCTTTTCGTTTTGATGTTGTGTTACCCGAGAACTGTTGATGTTATTATCTACTGAAGATCATGTTACTGTTTGTCATAATTTAACTGTTCATCATTGTTAACTTTTGAAAATATTTTGCCACAGTATAACTATAAATGTGTTCATCATTGTTAACTTTTGAAAATATTTTGCCATAGTATAACTATAAATGTGTTCATCCTTGTTGAAAGTAAATGCATTTCTTTGCAGTAATATCTTCTTGGTTTTCCATTTCTGTTGGCACTGATTGTTCATTGTTGTTATGCTGGATATATTGTATTTGCTTTATGAAAGTCATCGTGAACAAAAAGCTACGTCCACTTCAGTGTTTTAACCCTTTCACCACTGTAGACCATAATAGACTCGTCCATATCAATGCATGGCAGAGTCTACTAAAGTTACATAGGGGTGAAAGGGTTTTAAAACAACAGGGCACGATCTCAAATTGGCAGCAGTGAACATAGGGAGCTTCATCGAAAGATGGGTGACGATTCCACTTGTTCGAGACAAACCGACGGACTCAAAAAAGTATTTTATTGGTATTGGAGTGCTTAACTTAATAAATATACCTGAAGCATGTTGCATCAAACGGACTTACGGAAACAACATGAAATTTTGTTGTAACCTTTTCTGTTTCATTTAAACGGAATAGCATCTAATAGGAACGGTGAACAATTACGTTACCACAAACTTTTACGCTCTTTGTACGTAATTGAAACCAGGAAACCTTGATTCACGATAACAAAATGGATGAGGAAGTCAACCAAGGACTGAGTTATTTAGTGTACTGCATGCAGTGTGTAAAACAATTCGAACCTTGGGACAGTAAATGCTTCACAGTAAGAAATGCCTTCCTACCAGAAGGAAGGTCGTCAAGCTGGCACCAAATTCGAGCTTCTGTTTGGAGAATTGAAAGAAAACTTGCACTGAGAGAAACCCAACCGTTGTCATAAACTTCCTACCAGGGATTTGTGACTCGATCACCGTTATCATAGACTTGTGACTCGATCACCGTTATCATAAACTTCCTATCATAGACTTGTGACTCGATCACCGTTATCATAAACTTCCTATCAGGGACTTGTGACTCGATCACCGTTATCATAAACTTCCTATCAGGGACTTATGACTCGATCTAAAAAGCAAATGGAACATTCCACCTCCAGTTTTGAGGTTTAAAAAATACTGAATTTTTAGAGCAAGCCGAATGATGACTAAAGTTGAAGGGTCAACAATTGAATTCCTGAAACCACCTGGTTATAGTATGGGGACTGACTTGATGAAGGAGAAGACGCCGCTGTAGAAATTGATAGATCTGATGTATCAGCTTAGCTTTCACTTAAACAGTCGAGATAATTGCAAGAAATGAAATTCTAGTTTAATGGCGAGCTTTTCTATAAATCGGTTGACAAATGAGCTGTACACGAAAGAGTTGTGTGCGGAAAAAAACCAATTAAAAGAAAACGATGAATTATTAAAGGATGTATGCAGCATATTAAGATCTGGAAATCAATGTCGTCAATTAATTGGCTGTATCTAGATAAGCCTGCTAAGTGACTGGCAACTCCAGAAACCTGCTAAGTAAAACAGAAGCACCACATGAAAGATCAAATACTTTCTTAATGGACTATTTTGACTATGAGAATATTAGCTGGGCAATGGAAAGAGAACTGAACGGACAACTTCACCAACCTATCGACTCCTAGAAAGCAATGAAAAATGCCACTGTGTGCTGGAACCCAACGAGTTATAGAGGGAATCATACCTAGAAGAACAACTGAACGTCTACAACCGCAGGGAAGGGTGGCAACATTCAGTTACAATTTGAAATTTATTCTCTAGCAAGAAACAACCAGCAGACTTAACATTTTTCGATTGCCATAAACATCGTGGAAACTACCACAAAATGATACCTCAACAGATACATTATACAACTAATAAATATTGAGGAGTTCATCGCCGAAAATACTTGTGTGAAAGAACGATGAAGGAGATGGACGAGATCGTCATCAATGCATTAAAGAAAGGCATGACATAACTATATAAGTCACAAAACGACTGATTTAGGCCAAACTGCTTTTTTTGATTGAATATATTCAAGAAAGGCCCTTATAAGATAATCTGCATATAAGCGTTAGTTTCGGAGGTTTCCGTAATATACACACTTGCTCGTTATAATTAATTTGAAATTAACCAATTAACCAATTCAACAAGTCCCCTAATAGATGATGTAGTCATCCAAAGTTTCAACCCACTGATAAGTCATATTCAAAGTCCTCAATTAAAAATCGGAACTTATAGATGTAATTTGAATATATTGAACTTGTACATTGGCTATGAAAAAAATGCATAGCCAGGTTAACGTAGTCGAAAATAAGGCATTAAGGCTGATGTCATAAAAAGTGCTCACCGGACTTGCAACATGTCAATTTCTTTTGCGACCCAACTGAATACTAAGAACTGACCTATAATTTAAAGTTTGTTTATATGCCTAGGTCATGCGGAGCTTAATTTCTCTTCAAGTCCAGTGAGCTATTTTTATGAAGACATCATTCAAGAAAGGCCCTTATAAGATAATCTGCATATATTTGAACGCTAGTTACGGTAAGTTGGTGTGTTTACAACGCGTTAGTTCCCGAGGTTGCCGTAATGTACACACTTTTCTCGTTATTACTTATTTGAAATTAACCAGTAGTCCTCTAATTGTGGATTTCCAACTTTTTGGCCCCTATCATCACAGATGAGTCCTAGAGGGACGGAACTCGGGGGGGAAAAAATCTGTATAATGCAGTGCAATTCATTTCTGGCATACTATGTCTATTACTAAAGTGTTTAAGGTGACAACCTGTGTATGTGTTGCGTTCACCTTTAATGTCTATGCTTTTTCTATGTTATTGAAGATGGCGGGTAGTCCTGATTAAGTTGAGTCTTTCTAGATCTGATTTTTTTCGGTTCTTGGACGTGTTACTAGTAATGATTTAAAAAGTGGATGAATATATCCGCGACTACCTGTCTGAAAGTCCCTTTATGAGGTCAAAGCGTCCATTGCTTCTTTATTGTGTCTACAACATGTTCAACATCTGCCTATCCTGGTCCATGATTACAGATATACTTCTACAAACCATACAAGTACATTTAAATGGATGAACACTGCAGGCAATTAAGAGAAATGCCAGTGTCTGTCTTATTAACGTTAAATCGTTTCATCAGAGACGTATTATACGTCTGGTTACATGAATATTCTATAGTGCTTTGTTAAATAAATTTTAAGAGAATCAACTCCAATAATATATAATAATAAATACATTTTCCTATATGAATCCATATCATATTCTGAAATTTTACAAAATGTTTATTTCTTGGTAACTTATCCTATATA
>JAUMHH010017696.1:0-10829 GCA_032359455.1 Chlamys rubida | reverse complement strand
TTAGTGGATGCTAAAGCTGAAGTTAAATGTAATTGGGTGTTAGTGGATGCTAAAGCTGAAGTTAAATGTAATTGGGTATTAATGGAAACTAAAGCTGAAGTTAAATGTAATTGGGTGTTAATGGATGATAAAGCTGAAGTTAAATGTAATTGGGTGTTAATGGATGCTAAAGCTGAAGATAAATGTAATTGGGTATTAATGGATGCTAAAGCTGAAGTTAAATGTAATTGGGTATTAATGGATGCTAAAGCTGAAGTTAAATATTAATTTGGGTGAGAAAGTCAGTGTTGGGGAAGGAAAAGACAGGAGAAGTGAGCACAAATATGCATATGATTATAAATATAGAACCATATAATACTCAGACAATGTTTGTATTTTTTTTACCTATGTATACTCTGCTAAATAACTGCAAAAATCACATAGAAGTAATTATCACATTGAAAAAAGGGACAAGCAGCTATTCAAACCTTAATCTGTAGTCTACGTAGAACATTAGCCATATATACATAATACCTATAGTGAAGCTAATTTCATAAACTCCAATGAAAACACTGCCATGTATTACAATCGGATCATTCACTAGCGAATTAATGTTCTTTAAAGCTACACAATCATCATTTCATACACTTCAAATTTAACTGTCAAAAATGTACTAGCAGTAAAATCTAACTGTCAAAATTACAACGGTCCAATTCAATTGCCATTACATGACAGCTCTAGGTCAAATGCAGTTGTCAGCATTATACAGAGGTCAAACTCAATTGGCACAATAGGACAGGACAAAGGTCAAACTCATATGTCAACTTTAAATATACACAGAGGTCAACCTTAACAGGCACATCACATAAAAGTCAAACTGAACTGTCAACATTACAGTGAGGTCAAACTGAACTGTCAACATTACAGCGAGATCAAACTGAACTGTCAACATTACACTGAGGTCAAACTGAACCTCAACTGTCAACATTACACTGAGGTCAAACTGAACCTCAACTGTCAGCATTACACAGAAGTACACAGAGGTCAAACTCAACGGTCAACATTACAGTGAGGTCAAACTGAACTGTCAACATTACACTGAGGTCAAACTGAACTGTCAACATTACACTGAGGTCAAACTGAACTGTCAACATTACAGTGAGGTCAAACTGAACCTCAACTGTCAACATTACAGTGAGGTCAAACTCAACTGTCAACATTACATTGAAGTCAAACTCTACTCTAAACATTACAGTGAGGTCAAACTCAACTGTCAACATTACACAGAGGTCACACTCAACTGTCAACATTACAGTGAGGTCACACTCAACTGTCAACATTTAAATTAATACAGAGGTCAAACTTAACTGTCAACATCTGACACAGTTAAAAAACACTGTTAACATTACAGGGCAAACTCAACTATCAACATAACAAAGAGGGTAAAATCAACTGATATTACATAATACAGAAGTCAAATTTAGCTTTCAAAAAGAAGTAAAGTCCAAATTATACAGAGGTAAAATCTAACTGTCAACATTAAACAGATCTCAAACTCAAACAGTATACAGTCAGCACAATCAATTGAGAACATTATACAGCTACCAAACTCAATTGAAAACATATCATGACCGAATTCAACTGTCAACATAGCATGAAGTGGCAAACTCAACAGTGAACAGTATATACAATGGATGAAATCTAATCTACTCACAATACTACACAGCAGTCAAGCACTATAAGCGACAACATTGATGCGAGTACTAGAGCCTTACCTTCCCCAGAGAGCTGAGTATACAGCTCATCCTCAGACTCAGACTCTGGTCTGAGCCTCCTACATTGTGTACTCATACTGTAGGTAAATTCTAGTTGTTAATCTACTTCTAAAGCCTCAGGGGCCTGGCTATACCCAGGGTGATCTCCTATAGAAGAAATGGAAAAGTGGTGGCAGATATAAGCTATATTGAATTTTCACACTAATCTACACTGCTGTTGTTAGTAACTAACAACTCACCATCTGTTTTAAATCTTTTACAAATTTTTATTTTAAAAAGTTACACCGCTGTTGGCAATAGCTACATATGCATAATTTTTTTTTTATTTTTTTTTCATTTCAATCTATAAAAATATATTCTGTATCATTATAACTTTATTCAGTAATATATATACGTCTTACACAACATTCGTATAGCCATTTACCAATATAAATATTTCTACAACTCCTAGACCATCCATTTAACTCATTCACCCCTGGAGACACATTTGAAATCTTCTAATTCAAAGGCTGGAATAGTTCATTATCTTTCAGAGGTGAATGAGTTAATGGAGGTGGTATACCCTAGTAAACAGTAATAAAGCGTTCATTTACCTTCTTTTTTTTAAATGAGTTATGAATATTTTCTCTCACTTTGATTTGTCAAAAGCCCTCTGCATTAAAGCCATTCTGGTCTCTATGGATATATAGATAAAATCCTGAACAGTTGGATGTGGTGGTTTTAGATTGGCAATCTTTGACTCCCTTCAGAAACAAGAGTTCCAGAGGGCCTGTATCACTATTTAATAACTTGCATATTAAATGCAATCATTATGACAAGAAATTCTCATTTAGAGCAATATTGCAAATAAGTCACCAGGTGCAGTGCCAGACCATTGGTTGATTGGCAAGTTCCTGAAAGCATGACTGTGTTGGTTTCTTCATGCTCAGCAATTATACATATGGTTATGGGGTGGGGATCTCAACTGTTTCAATGTTATGACCCAGGGACCAAGTCCCCAGGGATGAGAACAGACATCGGAGTAATCTAAGTAGCATGTATGTATTCATCTCTTCACGCCAAGCATGCAGTTTTAGGGTGGGGATCTCAACCGTTTCCCAGATATGACCCAGGGGCTTGTTTCTCAGAGGCAGGGCTGGACCCTTGGCCCTTTCCTAGTAATATGCATGTAATTGTTTCATCAAACCTAGCAAATGATTGTGTGGTTTTAGAATGGGGGATCTCAACTCTTTTCAAGATGAGACCAATGATCCAAGACCCCAGGGCCAATCCAGGTAGCATGTATATGTTTCTTTCTTCATGCTGATAAAAGGTATATGACGGCTTTATCATGGTGATCTAATCCATTTCCAATTTCCCCCTATTAGGTCCCATCCATTACTCCCAGGGAGTCACATCCTCCATTTAACTAATGTTGAGTCCCCTTTGCTAAAGGATACTCCAGACCAAGTAGCTTTTAATTGCTTTTACTGTACTGAAGGAGTAGGATTTTAAAGGATTTACCTATATTTCTTCTAAGCCCTGCCACTCTGCCACACTCTTTGTTTATACAATTTAGGGTCCCCTTTTCCCAAGGATGCAAAAAATCAAATCAGATTAAAATACCTTTACCCATTAGAATATTTGTCTAGCACTATAAGTGCTGAATGTATAGTGCTTAAATGGTAATTTTGACAGGTAAAGCACTCTACTAGAAACATCAAAGTCCTGGGTCCCACTCCTATATCAGGCGAGTCCAGTCATTCCATACCATTGGCAATGACTGCACCAAGATTTGGTTCATCCATACCAAGGATTTATACGTTTCATACCGTGAATATATCTCAGAAATTTGTGCCAAACATATATATACCTGACCAAATCACCAAATTATGCAAATTGTTTCCCGTAAATATATCAAGTATATGAATAAGCCAACCGTACTGCTTTGATTGTGATTTATTTTATATGGTACAGTTATATAAACTGACGTCACTGCAAGTGAGCCAAATATCCCAACAGTTCTATATGACTTTTACACTTGAAAATGCTTAATTGATTAATCAGAATTAAATGTCCAATATAATACCTAGGTACCGAACAACTTAAATCCTTGGTATGGATCTACACTGAATCTTGGTACATGTCTACAGGTACTGATTGCCGATGATACGGAACAATCAACTGGATTTCATGTTAGGTCATACTTAGCAAAAGTATAATACCTTGCATGCAAAGAAATTGTGTTATTTGCAATAACCCTAGAAATAATATCTTAAAAAGAATGAAATCTAGAGAGGGTTATCTAAATGTAGATTAACAAATTACTGGGATCTTCCGAATATGACTAAATGTTACCTTCCCTTGCAAGACCTGTTAAAAAAGGGAGTGGGCTTATTACCGGACATGTGTTTTAACATTGGTAAAATATTTATTAAATATGACATTATTATCGGCATCAATATATATATGTGCAGATTGCAACAGTTCTGATGTATATATTGGGTACGTATACTTGGTAATATTCTGCGCTCCGTTAGTAGAAAGTTGTGAATAGTATATTTACACAGCTGTATGTACTGTTAGAAGTCACAATATACCTGTTATCGTCGTCTTTGGGGACTGGTCAGTCTCTTCTCCATTTATATGTGTTTTCACATCAGCTGGATCAGTAGATCCATAGGAAGGTTCCATTTTCCTACAGATGACGAGTCTCAAATGTCAAGTGTCAGTGTCTGCAACAGCTGATTGATCGGAAAGTTGGAAAGTTGCTCTGCAACTATCACTTGCCATAAATACTGTCACATTGTGACATTATCAACTCCTAAGACTCGGTTGTATGTATCTAGGTTACATTCACATTACCTGTGTCAACTTCTAGTAGACCGTATGCTAGTCTGCAACTTGTAGTGTTGGCAAATTGACTTTCACTTCACGCTCCAATAGTTTCACGTAGCTTTCAAACATTTATCTGACTCGGAGTTTAAAATTGGACAGGGGTATACTAATGACAGGATTGAGAAAACCATGACCATGTATAATTTACATCAGGTTTTCAATATATATGAATCTGAACTTACAATACTGGAAAATAATTATGTATATAACAAAAAGTCCCCAAGTAAATCTTTTCCCCTGGATATGCACAAACAAATGATTTTTTTTGTTTCACAGCATCAATGTATTATACGTCCCTGTGTACATGTACCATGTTTTTTCATGGTGTAAGCTTATACATGGATTTATTAATCCGTGTAAATATTATACAGTATTCAAGAACAAAACATTTTACAAAAACACACAGCCATTGCTTGGTTTCTTCAACTTCTTGAAACATGGAACATATTTGCGATCCATTATGTCCAATGATATAATTATATACAACAAGGGGATGCTGACAAACTTAATTCTTATTCAAATTTCTTTGACAAAAAAGTAATTAATGGCGGTCTTATTAAATTCCAACATTCGACCATGTTATTACCAGAGCTGTGTGTCAACGTGCAAAATAATGACCGTTGTAAATGAATGAAAATACTTGAAGGGCTACTCCAACAAATGAATTTAAAATGTGTAAGCTTAATTGAAAAGAAGAAAACTAGTGTTGATTACTGTTTATTTTATAAGTTCAATCTACTTCAAACTGTAGCCAATCTAATTAAAATTATATCTTAACATCGCTCCTGTTTACTGATATGTCCACAAGACTGAACTGTAGCTATTGACAATATCAGATTAAAATACTACATGAAATTTACAAGAAACACTCTAAGAATTTGAATCAGGTTTCACTGCTGTATTTTTACAGATAGTCATGCTGTTTTTCCTTTTATTTCACTATAAATATATCTTCTTTCAGTATCAAATTTCAGTTAATTTCTATTTTGTCCTTGTGTGTTGATATAGGGAATATTTTGTTTCTTTTTAAGTTTGCACATAAATGGTGAAGTAAGAAGTAAAAGGCATAAAGAGCATGGATGTAAATACCGTTACCTGTGGTATACAGGAGATATTAACAAACCCTCAGTATAAATCAGTCAAGTTGTATACTAAAGAGCTGCTTTTGATGTCACAAAATTGATTTCAGTAATTTCTTTGTTATGTTAATTATCCTGAAAATTAAGATTGACAATATATTATATTTGGCTCAAAGTACAAGGGTGAGTTTATTACATGACAATGATAAAGCCTCTGTTGGCATTTTCTCCTGAACTACACTAGATATGGGTGGCCTTATTAACAGGCATGGGATTATTTACAGATAAATATGTGTAATATATATCACATCTTAAATGCTTTTTGTGATAACAATTTATTGTTCTTTCATGGAGCCAAATTATTATTATCAATCATGTACACAAAGGACACCATTCCTCAGGTACCAGCAGCAGGTCAGTGGTTTTTCTTCAGGTACTCCGGCTTTCCTCCACTACAAAAACCTGGTACGTCCTTAAACGATCATAGCTGTTCAATAGGACGTAAAATACAAAAAAACATACATTAACCATTCCTCGGCCCACTTGCGCATATACATGTCAGGTACATGTAAAAAGAGGCTATCGCATGGTATGCCTTTCCATTTTACTTCTATTACAAACGAGATCAACAAAAGAATAATTGATATTGTCTTTATTCCACCACACCAAGGCACTACTACATGTAAACAAGTTTAACATTTCGGGAATCTAACATTTTTTTGTAAAACTATCAACAATTTGTGACATTTAAAACAAGTATTGTATAACCTCTTGTTATACGCAGTCTCTCCTCAATTTTCTCTATAGATAATATACATCCTATATTGCACAAAAATGCATATTACTCCAAGGTTAAAGCCATGCTACAACATAAGATGAGTTATTTCAACGATTTCTCACACCAAACCTACTGGCTAGTTACATTTATTAATCTAAAGGACCGGAGGTGTAAACCTCAGTTCATGTGTGTGAACCGAAAAATGTAAATCTGTATTTTATATTAGCTCATTCCCCCCTGAGGACACTCCAATTTGAACTAACTCATTATGAAATTTCAGGGATGAATGAGTTAATATGTACACTATATTACACAATCAATGTTACGTTAACATATTTCATCACATTAACTAAAAATAGATAATCTCAAATGCCTTAGAATATTGCAACTTCATGTACTGTACATCTTAACATAAAAAGAAATAGGGTATATCAAATATAGAAAGCAAGTCCATCTATGAAAAGTTAATATAAATAACATTGTGTCTTGAATCAAAGTTAGAGAAAATAAGTCTTGTTGCAAGTCAGCATTTAATATTATTTTTTATGGTTTCAGTTTTGTGATTTGATTTGGAACTCTACAAATTAATCTAATTGTATTTAGGAATTACCAATGACAGTACGACTTTTTATTGTATATAGAAATTACTAACGATAAACCAAAATGTTTTGGTTACAATAAGAAATTGCCAAAGACAATACAACTTTCACTGTAAGTAGAAACCACTAAAGACTGACAAACAAGAATCAGATTTGGTGATACTAAGAAATTACCAAAGACAATAAATAAAGATGTAATTGCCGAAGAATGCTGATTAATCCAAACAATTCAAATTATATGGAATGAACAATTTAAGGATCCTTGTACAACTGCCAATAACTGTAAACAATTTAAGGATCCTTGTACCACTGCCAATAACTGTAAACAAAGTATGGAAAACTGTTTTTTCCTGCATTACTATATATATACCTCTGATAAACTATTTCTGACAAGAAAACTCATACCTTGCAGGATTTGTATGAGAGATGATAAGGATGAACTTAACAAAATATAATTCTGTGAGCAAAAATTGAGCTGGCTAGACCGGGATTCGAGCACTGGACTCCAGATTGTTATGTTAGCTCTAATCAATTGAGCTATCTGGGGCCTGTTCACTTATGCAGAACAACCGGCTTGTCCTTTTTTTTAAATGTAACACTTTCGAGTATAAATCCTGGCAGACCTACAAATGTTTATGCAGGCCTTGCAAGGCTTTGTCAAGGCTCGCCTGAAAGCAGCATCAGATAAATTACTAGGTCCGACCTTATTTCATAAACGAACAACTCTGGTCCAACCGGTTCAACTGTTTGGATCGCGATAAACAAAAGCGGGCCCTGGTCAACAGAAGTGTCCTGTCTGGCCCAACTGTGCTACACTTATACTGTACAGTATGTAAGCGGTAGTAAAGGGGAGGTTACTGTGTATAGGAAAAAAACACAGACCAGCAGGACAGGGATCCTTAAGATTACCTGGCACATGCTTATTTTCTACAGTAAATTGCACATATTACTGTTAAAGGGTATGGAGTTTATTATTAATAAACATATTTTGTGTAAAGCTAAATAATTTGAAGAAAACACCATTATTATCTAAAATGTAAAATATTATCTGAGGGGGAATCACACTTCTAAACCCCCTCAAAAAGTAACGTTGATATAGTATTACAGTATTATGAAAACGCAACTAGAAATATTATCAGAAATTTATCTATACATATAAGCCTTTCACTTATATCACAAAAAATACACTTGGTCCACAATATCATATCAGCTAACACTTAACATGAAATACATTGTTATCACATAACTGACCCAGTTTACTCTATGTCATACGGCAATGTTATAAATATATATTATTTTATAAATACTACACAGGCGTAATAAATCCTAAAGGTGTTGTGATTGGTCAAAACTGTGGGAACATATTCCTACGCCACTACAGGTACATGGACTTCTTTTATTTACTATACCACATCATACATTAACTGTTGTTCCAATGAATTTTAAATGTTTCTTTTGTCTTTATTATTGTCATTGCATTCAAAACTGTTTACAATGGTGGCACATCATGATTACTTACGCATTACTTAATTATTAGTTATCAGTGCTGCCGTGCAAATAGATCAGTTTGAGCAAGTTTTGCAAGGCTATAATTGCCACACCGATAGCCAAAATCGATCAATAATTCAATAATTTCATTACTCAATTTTTGTATTCAAACTATCCAAAATGTCGGTAAGCATGGTTCGAATTATCACTAGACAGAAAATTATTGTTTTTAGTGTTCAAAAGGTGTGTTCTAATTATCCACCTTTTCTAACTGACCGGAGGTTTATCGTGTCATTTTTTTTTAACTGGAACTACACTGTACTTTCCAGTGCGCGGAATGACAATTCTACGATAGGAGTACTTTGTTATTGACCTTTATAGAGACAGCTGATAACACATAATAGTAGTTAAAGGATTTTTTTTTTTCAAATTAGGAATGTTACATGATAAAAAGAATCTTACAGGAATTTCCATGTAATATTGAATTTATTTAACAAATCTAATGATTTGATATGGTAATATCCTCTAAAGATTTACCTCTTAAGTTTAGACTATACACAGGTAAAAAAATGTATACTTTAACATAATTCAGTTTCCATTGGCCATGTTAATTATTATGTGTTCCGATACAGGTTCAATATTTTTACTTGAATTAGTGCACCGATGTCACACTATTGTCAAAACAATTTTTAATACCATACCACCATAGTGGAGTTTCAAATTAAAATGTTTAATATTAAAGATGACTGATGAAATGAAATTTGATTGTTACATCATTATGACAAAATGGTTTCAGGCTAGTAATTCATAAATAGTTTTTATGATCAGTTTCACTTGCTTAAAGTGTAGACCTAAAACAAAGCTAAACACATCAGGTGCTTTACGATACACCCAGAAACTGTGCTAGAAGAATTTTATGTTTATTGATATGTTTCGAGAATGAAGAGGAAATGTTCAGTAGCTTGTAGATATGTCTTCATATACCCCGGTAACACGACTCATTTGTAACACATATTGTGTGTGACATACGTGTGTTTTCTATTACCCTGGACAGGTGTATCCACACTTTCCCCCCTTAAATTCATAACAATTGTATGACAATACAATACCACTAGTTTGCTAATTATATATAACAGCCTTTTGGCATAGGATTTTGAACATAATTATGAAATCATGAAAAGCTTGTTTCGTAATAATTATGTATTCTATATATCTACTTTTTACTTTGAATGCATTACATCTAAAACTACATTTCATTAATACTTTAAAATAGCAAACAGCAGTTTGACTCAACTTTGATGACACACTAAACCCATTCACCCCTAAAGTCACATTTGAACTTTACCAAATCAAAGACTGGGCATTTCAATTTTAAACATGTAGGGTGAATGAGTTGGGGTGTAATTTGAATCATGCACTTATTTTTTTACAATAAATATTAACCGAAAGATAAATATGCATGTCCTGAATTCAAAATTAGCACTGGCCAAGCTGACATTTATTACCTCGACGATATACATTATATCAACTGCTGACAATCACCTTGATGATAGATATTGAATATGAAATACACAAGGTAGTCTTTTTTTTTTTAAAGAGGGTGGTGGTCAGTCTGTATTGTCTCTCCATGTTTTTAACCTCCAACACATACAAAATTTATGGGACATGCTAAATTAACTTTCGTCGGAGAGAAGGCTAGAGAAAGGACTCGCAACAAAACTTAAACATTGAAGGGAGTCAGGCTAAGACACACAAATACCAGGTACACTTATACTAATCCAAGCAGCCCTGGAATACAGCTCCGAAAGTCAAGCTGTATGTCAGTATAGTAGACAAAGGAAGTCAGAAATCACAGGCAAGACTGCATATACTTCAAATGCATATTGACTGAGAACACAATAAAAAATTGAAATCCACATTAAAAAAAAGGTGTACAATGTTGATAAACTCTTAAATATATAACAATAGTTTTGTACTTATACTTTGTATAACAATATAACATATATTTATACTTCATATATCTTAACAACGATTACTTACTCATCATATTAAACATATGTATAGTGGGAGTGGGAGGCACTTTAAATACATCAGTTTATTTTACAGAAGTATATATGTAAAGATAGAAAATTAATATTATCTTTTTTTTATGCTTAATTAAAAACAGTTGTAAATTCTCTTAATACAATTTTATGGTTCAAACAATGACATATATTAATAAGGCCACACGTATTTTTATAATCTCCGACGACTT
>JAUMHH010017685.1:0-10829 GCA_032359455.1 Chlamys rubida | reverse complement strand
GAAAGTGGGTCAAGGTCATTCATTTGAACAAACTTGGTAGCCCTTCATCCCAGCATGTTACTGGCCAAATATCATCATCATAGGCCTTTTGGTTATTGAGAAGAAGTTGGTTAAAGGGCCAGGTGAGCTAAAAAAAGTATTCAGGGCAAGATACAGCAAATTACATAGTTATGTGGCTTCCACATTTAAGTGTTATTAGTCTGTCTAGTC
Source organism: Chlamys rubida (assembly GCA_032359455.1). NCBI lineage: Eukaryota > Metazoa > Mollusca > Bivalvia > Pectinida > Pectinidae > Chlamys > Chlamys rubida. The sequence goes on along the minus strand of JAUMHH010017685.1, from coordinate 10,619 downwards.
TGTCTGTTCTATCAACATGTCTGTCCTTCTGTCTGTTTACTCTATCAACCTGTCTGTCTAGTCTGTCTTTATGTTCTATATACCTGTCTGTCCTTCTTTATGTATATACTATATCTACTTTTCTGTCCTTCAGTCTGTGTGATTAGTCTACATTTTGTACTAATCAAAATAATTACCTGAATACCACCAAAAACATGATCTGTCTGTTTCACATGTCGGCACATAAACTCGACCATCTGGAACACTTTTGCTGACAGCATACTAATCTCATCTATGATCAAAACCTCTGTGGCGAGTATTCTCCTTTTGGCATCAGCATATCTGTCATCATTGTCAAAAAGTTCTTGTAACTTTTCATGGCTGTATCTCCCATCCATAATTCCAGACCAGTGATGGAGTGTTGTTGCATTTGCACCTAACTGCAAGCCGGCCATGCCAGTTGTAGCAGTCAGAGCAACCTTCTTGTCAAAAAGCTGGTCTTTAATGATTCTCCTGAAAAAATATATATATATATATAGATACACAAAAATTATGAATATTTGTTAAATAGCATGATTGCTTTTGAAAAAAGAAACAGGAATTTCACTGTGAACATATTTAACAATAACATATGAATGTAGATTATAACATTTTTCCGATTTTAATACAGAAATATAACCAGAATATGTAACTTCAGTTATTATGTACTGTTTGTCTTTCTTTGCAGGTTGGCTATCAACTTTGAACACAGAGAAGACAGCTATGTGAAATTCAAAACAATATTGGACAGATGTGTGGAGTTCTATACCAGTATAGATATGAATGCATGCACACCATCTAAGGAGTGTTTATCAAAAATTATCCCAAGAGTATTCTCGGTGTCACCTTCCTTCAAATATGAGAAAGGTGTAAGACATGTTGTGTTCAAAAATATTGCGGAGCGCCAAACGAGCAACAGCAGCAAAGCATTAGTAATACCCACATTCTGCACATATTCCTTAAACGAACAAAAGGAATTTGAACTAAAATGTCAGCTTACATCTGTTCTTAATGGTGAGCAGATTTATTGTGCCGTGTCTTGTGGGAGAGTAACAACTACTTTTACAATTAGAGACAAGACATTCAACTGTTGTTTCTCCATGGACATGAATAAAAAATCTATAGATGGTGTTGTTCATCTCATTCACTCTATGGAATTTTGCAAAGGTATACGTATTGACAGTGAATTTTCCTGTTCTGCATTTGTAAGAGAATCACTGTCTTGTATCCAAGATGAAAGCAGTGTAAAGGTGATACAGCGATCAAAGTCTTGCACGATTTTCCTTCCTTTGAATTATTTAAGCAATATGTGTTGTGAATGGTGTAGAAATTCAAGTACAGTAGCAATAAGTAGAAAGAGAATGTCCACTGTCAATAAGGAAAATTGTGTTAAAAAACCAAAACATGTGACAATGCTAATGATACAACTGATTCAATATTGACACCACAAACACAACTGTCAACTAGTGATACAAATAAACAATTGAAAGAGTCGACTGTCATACAACTTTCACAGGACGATCATGAAGACATGGAACACATTTTAGAAAAGGTGACGGGTACAATGGCTGCACCAGATCATCAAAAATTGCTACTAAAATCTGGCCGGTACTTTACTTTGGTTCTGATCCTGCAACAGCGAGAACACCAGATTGCTTCAATACAAGACATCATGCATGTATTCTGGTTACCTGGTTTTAAACAATAGATGTATTGTGTGGGAACACTGGGTTGAATGTTTTAACTATAACTTTAAAAACGCTTTTGCAATCTATCCTATCGTATCCTAACAGATAGTTACCCACTGCATGTATCGTATGAGGCGATTAATTGGGGAACCCCCTGCCCTCTACTAGAGGGCACAAAAGCGACCAAAGGAAATCTGCTGCACCACATTGCAACATTTGGGATTAATTTCTTTCTTCTTCCTTCCTTCCTTTTAGTTCCTAGCGTCTTGCTTGGCAATACCTCACTTCTTGCTTCAATGTTAAGCGTTCGCCCAGGTGAGGACGGCAACGGGTTCTGTCCCCAGGCCGGGTCATACTAAAGTCCTTAATAATGGTAGTTGTTATTTTCCTGCTTAACGTTCAGCATTAAGGGTAATGTCAACAACTTGGTCAACGGTTGTCAGTATAATGTGACCAGGCAAAGTATTTCAGTGAGATAGCACTGAAAAGTCGGCATCAGATCCGCGCTATCACAAGGAGGCAAGCACACCAACATACCCTGTCTCCGGCACACATACACGCAAGCACGCATACACTACACACATGGAGGCACGTACTTAAATTACCTTAGCTGTGTATAGGACGTTAAACAAAATAAAACCAAACAATCCACAATGGTTCAGACAATTTGAATTTCCCTAGTATCAGTAATTAGTCCTAAAAGGACGCAACAGCTGAATGATACAGTTTATTCATTTTCCGCTTACTGTATCCATTACTTAGTTTTAATGTTGGAATAACGTGAGTGTGAAACGTTCATCTTATATAAAATTTCCAATTCAAAGAACATTACTTGATGGAATGCATTCATCAAATTTCGTCTCCGAGAATATCAGCAGATGTTGCTCGCAATAGATTTGCATTAAGTGCTGCAGCATCATCTGCTTACGACGGATATGTTAAATATTTACACCGATTCCTAGTATACCACACACATTATGCATCACTGTCTAATTAATTCTTTGCAATAAAATTTAGTAGACATATTTTAAAACTTGCAATACAGATGGCATATATCACTCATAATTGTAATTTATAAACAATCAAGTATTGAAGCTTGGAATAGCAAATGATGATGATGTCGCTAAATACAAATGTGCAGAGGTGTCACATATACCAACAGCCCGAAGACGAATCATTTAGCTTGAAATTTGGTGATGACGATGTCTTTATGACGGACAAGTCCTATCTATATTCAAGAAGCTTGTACAAGGTCAAAAGGAAGGTAACCAAACACTGCGGATTGGTGGATGCAAGAAGCCAGAATTGTAAGTAAAATTTCCCTCAATTTGAAACCTAACTGGACTGACCTACCATCTATAGTAATATGACCGATATAAATTTATGATTCCTCAAAAACGTCAAACATTTCGACAAAAAAATGTACGTACATGTGGCAAATGAAGAAGTAGAGATAAGACGTTTCAGTTATACAAATCGTCACATTATGGTTTAGGTCCAACGTAAATGATATGGAAAGGTGTTGTTTTGTATATAAAAGAAATTCAATATTTCAAAAAGGCATCATTTGTTTTCAGATAATTTTGTTTTATAAAAATAAAAACAAAATTAGCAAAACAAACCAAAAACCAAACCAAAGTCAGCAGGGGGTTCTAACAAAATTCGCCTATTACGATCATGCAATGGATAAGCAGCTGTATTCTTTTTTCTATCCCCGACCTACAGGGGTGGCGAGGGGATTTGTAACACTTGTGATGCCTTGTTGTGATATCATTTACACCTATGATTGAAGTGGCATAACTCTGAAAATTACAGTCGAGATATTGTGCGGACACTGTGTCAGCAATTGAACAAATGAAGATTTGGTTTGGTTTTATTTTGTTAAACGTCCTATTAACAGCTAAGGTAATTTAAGAACGTGCCTCAATGTGTGTAGTGTATGCGTGCTTGCGTGTGATTGTTCAGGGGAAGTGGTATGTTGGTGTTGCTTTACTAAGCTCTTATGATAATTAAGTTATTATCAAGTGTTTAGTTTATCCATTGTCAATTACTCAATTTATCGACCGGACACTGTTCAGCTGCCTATTCAAAGGGAACAACTCAATTATTAGTCAGTTTGGGTTAGTTTAGTATTATTTAACGTCCTATCAACAGCTGTGTGCAAGATGCATGCGTGTATAAAACAGAACAGAAATGACTATATCCCGATATGCCTCAACAAATGAAAGGCCGTGATTTTGGGTCTCATCAGTGTCATATATAAAAGAACTTAAATATACTGCAATCGCCCAAAATCATAATCAGTGGTCGTTACTCATGACAACAGGTATTATGCCTACTCCTAGTCGTCCAAGTATTATATATACCGCATTTCCTTCATGTATTACAATATGTGTTTATTGGTATATTCATTCAATAATATCCAAGAGTTGGTATATATTCTGCACAGATAATTCGATGTGCTTTATTGGTAGTTTTTGTGCTATGATATCAATAATGTCATTCAAAAATATTCATTATTCTTTCTCATTTTCCCGTTTAGATTTAATCCTATTCTCTCAGCTCCCCATGATAAAATGTGTACCTTAAATATAACTATAATTTTTAAGTGTTGTGTATGAAGGACATACAGGGTCATTGAGAGTAAGCTGTATTTGCTGCTGGTGTAAGGCAGATAACTCGTGTATCATCATGGTGATCCGGAAAAACCGGATTTGTTGTAAGAATGTTTGCTAACTAATTATTTAGTCAGATGATCGGAATGTGTTTATGTTTTATTAACTTCCTTGGCCAGGCTTACGTCTCACTACGCCAAGGTTTGATTAATGGCTCACTGAATACTAAGAATTAGTCCAAACACAATCATGAAACGAACGCACATTTCTTCAAGATCTGAAACCAGTTTATGTGAATGTATGTAGATTAAACAGGCTCAGACATGCTACGCTGACCAAACGCCAAGAGAGGCGAAATCATATAGGCTGGTATTGTAAGGAAATATTTAATGCTGAGCAAGGATATGTACTTTAGCCATCGTATTCCAAAATACAAGAAAAGGCATTGTGGGATAAGTATGAAACTTTCGCAAATTAAATATCACCATATTACTAATATCTATGCCAAGTTGCATGCCTATCCCAAAATACCTTTTATGTACAATCGGCGCATAAACATTGGAAATAGGCAGAACAATTGATAACAATGAAATGGGTTAACTTTAACGATTAAAACAGATACTTTCCTTGAGGCTAGGAGACTTAAAATTACCAGCAAACCAAACTTCATATATTTAATTTACCATTTTACTGTACCTGTGGTGGCAAATGCCATTTTTTATTTGTAAGTTAACTTTGATTAGTTAGAAAACAAATCAGGACCTAGAACTCACTTCAGGCACAGGTGCTGAGCACATATTATATGATATATGTTCTTTACAATATTAACTATTTATATCTAAACTTTTAGAATATAAAGGGTCTGCACCTTTTAATTCACTTTAGACAGTGAGGTGTTTGAAATGGCCAAGTTTGAGATGTGTCTAGAAGCCGTAACTCCGTATACAAAAAAAGGGAAATGTTTAATGAATATGCATTTTATGTAAATGAATGTACTAACAGAGTAAAATCGTAAATTGCAACTCAAACTATGAATTAGAAAGGATATTATTGAGAAAACAAAACACTTTTCCATTGAAAATGACCTAAATCAACCCCCTGACTTAATCCTCCGTTTTATATAAACAGTCTATAAGTAACCATTGAATTCTGTCATTTTGCATTCTTTGATATATGCTTGTTTAATTTACACATGTTTTCAACAATAGAAATGGTATTATTTTGGTTGTTTGAGCTCATTTTGAAAACAGAAAATTATATTTGTGATTTACCCTACTCCTTTTGGTACCCCAAAAACCCACTTCCGGTCAAACTTTTACCTTAGTTCTTGCGCATGTAATACATCAGGACATCTTTGAACAAATTAAGGAGGTGAAAACCCGGATTTACTTGGGCCCAAAAAAGGGCCTTATAAACACTCCTCCTTTTAGTAGTGACACGCTTCATTATATACACACTTCATTATATACACATACATATTAAATTGTATTGATTAATGTATATGCTAATTTTATATATATGTACTGTAAAGCGCTTTAGAGTGTGAGATAGGGCATTATATCAAATGCTGTATATTATTATTATCAAATTTGAAATTCAAATTAACAATTTTAAATTGATAAATTAAGAGGCTTTACGTAACCGCTCACCTGTTTCCTCAGTAGTTAAGACAATTTGCATTTTCAACAGTTTGGCCCCTAGCATCAGCAATGAGTCCTAAAAGGACGAAACAGCTGTATGATAATACATTGTATTCATTTTTGGCTTTCTGTATCTATTATATCATCTTATATAAAATTACTAATACAAAGCACAATATTTGATAGAAAACATGTAGCTGTCTTAGAATGAAGAGAGACATATTGTATTAGTACTTGTTCTGGTTCCTCTTCTGGTTCTGGTTGTTGTTCTGTCCGGGCCAGACCTTTAAAACCGTTAAAGATATCTTGATTAAATTTGAAGAATATGTGCATCACTCAGAGACTGCAGTACACTGTCATCAGATCATTGTGACCTTGACCCCAAGGTCAAAGGTCAAATGTGTTATTATTTATCCAGGAACATCTTGTCCGGGCTATAACTTTCAAATCGTTAAAGATGTCTGGATAAAACTTTAAGTATACCTACATCACCCATAGGCAATGTGCAATACCCTGTGATTCAGTCATTGTGACCGTGATCCCAAGGTCAAAAGTATAAAAAGTCCGAATGTTTCAAACATTTCAAAGTTTACGCAAAGATGATTCCAACGGTCCCTCACTGTGTCTTCTTTTGCTTAAACTTAGTATGCAAGTTTATGATGGCATTGTAAATTCTATCCAAGCATTTGCGAATATGGGGTCAGTTTGGAGGACTTCTGTAATGGTCTCCATTATAACTAGAATTAGAAATTGAAAAATGTATTTTTAATATAGCAGTAGGCATTACCTCAAGACAACATCATCAAACCTCGAGCTGTTTATTATGTCACACAGACAATAAGCAGATGTTGCTTGCTGCAGATTTGCATAAATTGCTACAGCATCAGTCCCTTTAGACTGATAATGTTAAATATTTATAAAGCTTCTCGTAATTTGTATTCATTAATGCCTTATTAATTCTTATAGAAATGTTTTGGAACTTGCATTACAGAAGGCATATCACAATTAAAATGGAAAATTCTGTTTTCAATCGTGGAAATATTTTATTAATAATAATTTTTTAAGCCTGAAGGTAAATGACACTGATTCGCTAAATACAAATGTACAGAGGCGTAACATCTTAAAACAGCCCGATGACGAATCATATAGCTTGAAATTTGATTATCATAATGATGTCTTCATGACGGTCAAGTTTCGTTCTACATTCAGGAAGCTTACACAAGGTCGATAACACGATATCTTAAGACACAGTCAAACACTACGGATTGGTGGATGCGAGAAGCCGAAATTGTAAGTAAAATTTCAATTTGAAACCTGACTGGATTGACTTACCTACTTAAGTAATCTGACGGATATAAATCCATGTTATTTTTATCATCAATTAATGAGGACTGATGTCTGGATTTTCTACATGTGCAGATGATGCAGTAAAAATAGGCCGTTTCAAACAGTTATATACCGCGTTATAGTATGGTGTGTGTGCTACGTCAATTAAAGGAACACATTTCTTAAACTAGATATAATTCGAAAAATCAATGAAGAGTCTCATGTAAACGCGTTTGTGTGCTACGCATTGCTTTACAACAAAAACATGTGTATTTATCAATTATTAAGAAAATATGATATTGAATTAAAACACGTAACTTGTCAATTACTCGATTCGGTAACTGATTAAAGAGACATAACTTCAAAAATTACAGTTGGATAATTAAGGTTATACCACTTGTCCGAGCTTTCGTAACAATTAACCGTCTTATGATATTTTAGAATTAAACTGTAGAAAATATTTTGGTATATCAAGTGGACACCATTACAGCAATTGTTTAACGGGGTATATCTCGGTCAATAACAGTCTGATAAGTATAGTTATCGAATATGTCCTAGCTCTTATGTAGTTTGAAGTTAATTCGTTGACTATTACTTTATATATAGTTCATTTGGCCCAAAGATGCTCCAGACTAAATAAGGATAAAATACCTTAAGTTTTACCTCTTTTCCCCCTAATTGGCACTGCTCCTCTCCCCCAAATGGGCCACACCCGACGTCGATACACAATTGAGTGCCTTTAACCCAAGGATGCTCCAGTTAAAATCCACTAAGCTGTTCAGGACTAGTAGCGTTTTAAAGGAAAAGTTGACGGACGGACGGCGCCATGGCATAAGCTCACTTGCCCTTTGGGCAAAAATCAAAGATGAAATGTATATAGCCTGATATTGTGTTGATCACCTTAGTGTTTTTCTCAAGACAACCAAGGTTTATTAGATTATAACGTGTTGTCAACTGCTTGGGTCATTTAAGGATCGCCTCCAAGTATGTCACATTATACTGACAACGGGTGAGTCAGTTATTGTCATTGCCCTTATTGCAAAACGTTTCGCAAGAATTAACTACCATTTAAGTTCATTAAATGGGCATAACTCTGTAAATTACAGTCAGATAAATTGTCGGAATTATCAATTTTCAGGACTTTGTTATGTATCCCAGCATGCAGACAGAACCTATTGTCTGCCTTACATGAGCGAACATTTATCATGTGAGTGATGCGCTAGAAAAAACAAATGTAGTTTAGAAGTAGAAAGAGAAAAATTGTTGGTGGGTGTATGTTTAACGTATGCATGTGCACATAAGACGCCACTTGCGATCATGCAGCGAGTAACAGCAGGTGTATTCTTTTCTTCATCCCCGATATGCAGGGTGGACAAACAAGGAGTATGGAAAACGAAAATATAAGATATCAGAATAAGCAGGGTGCCATCTGCTACAACCCTGTCGACGAACAGTGGGAGAAACTGGGAGCCTGGTTTGTAGGACATGTATCTGAAAACAAAGATGAATTCTTTGATCTCGCTTTTGAAACAATTAGACGTAATATAAGGCCCGTAAACTACTTCCCTGACGACGAACCTGTCATCACACCAGCCATGAAGGCGTCAAACACTTATAAAAAGGAAATGGAGAAGACGAAAAAGGAACTGGAAAACTTAAATTGTAGACTGCAGGAATCAATTCCGTTCACTAGCGTACGATATCAGGTAAGCAATGAACGTATACCTGGTTAAATTCAAGTAATTGCCAACTTCAATTCCAATAATCGAAATGTGGTAATGTATTGCGACTGTGTTGTTTTCCGAACAATTCAAGTTTTAGTGTTAAGAGTATGTAGGAGCACGAAGAGCTAGTACACAAAATAAAACAACATCAATATATATTTTCCCATAATCGAATCTTACAGTGTGCAAGTTGTGTGCAACAGGGATAATCTGCAAATAGGTGCAGTACTCATCAGACTATTCAACTAGTAATCACGATTTCACCTTTTTTCTCTAATAAAAACATTGATTATTTACGCGAGATTTTGTTTTGGTGAGAACAGGTTAGTGAATAGGAAAGTTTCTAAAGACATCATGATTCAGATACAATAATTTGTAGGGGCACATTAATGCTGACTCAACTATAGCTGCAAACCTAGGTTATCTTTCTGCCTGGATGACTAATGCAAACAACGCCTCTAGTGAGGGAAGTCCTGTGACGACCCCACTGGAAGAAGAGGTTGCAGATCAACTCTGTCACATGCTTGGATTTGACGCCGATGCCTCGTCAAAACCATGGGGTCACATAACGGGCGGTGGTACCGTTTCGAATGTGGAAGCTCTGTGGTCTTCTCGAAATGTGAAATACTTTCCTTTAGCGGTACAGAAGGCAATACAAACGGAGAGGTCTTTGATATCGGCTCGTGGTATGACTGTATTTATTCCAAGGCTCGGAATAAAAACAAATATCATCGAAGCATCCGCATGGGATTTACTCAACTTAGACATTAACGATGTAGTGGAGCTGCCACAGGAGACACGGAAAACTAGTGGATTGGGAGAAAAAGAATTCAACAATATCATCCAGAGGTACATATATCTAATGAACTATCAGTAAAAAAAATACCTACGTGCACGTGGTTGCTTTATCGTCATATACAATGGAGAATAATCTAAGTAAAAGCAATTCGCTTTTCTTATTCGTGATTATAACTGATCCCTTAATAGGATCTAACCTGACAAACCCGTTCAAATCACACTATTTTGGATACTTTTTAACAAATGATGATATACTTTAAAAGCAATCATCCACCCGAAAATGCATAAAACAACGTAAATATTGTTACAGAACTATTTTTACAAGTTTAAAAAAGAAAAAAGACAAAAAGACCGTTACGCTAAAAAATGCACGTCCTATGATAACATGAATTTGGAAACAACAAGCTTACTTTACAAACAATCCGCAGGGTCAAATGTTCTTTTTTACAAAATAATGTAAAGTATAAATGACGGTTTGATTTTTTTGCATTGAAAGTTTTTCAAATTTATTTTTATTTGAAGTATAATCCTGCGACAAAAAATCGGTCAAAGCTTAAAAACAAGTAAATATACAGCTGTGGAATCGTAAAACGTTACACGATGTTACGGTGCGCGCACGATTATAAACAGTACGATAATAGCGTGCGCACAACTGTATAGTAGCTATTGCAAATATGTTCGATAAGTATTTGTTTGATAGATATTAAGGTTCAACAAGCCCCCTAAAAGATGATGTAGTCACCTAAACTTCAACCCCCTGATAAGTCATGTTCAAAGACCTCGATTACAAATAGGAACTTATATGTGTTA
>JAUMHH010017674.1:0-10829 GCA_032359455.1 Chlamys rubida | reverse complement strand
GAATATGCGGAAATTGTGATACTGTCTCCCTACATTGGATTTTCAACTAGGGATGTACTTCCTATTTCCGTTTATCACTAACACTCATTCGACCTTCAGCTCACCTTACATTGTATAAAGTCTATGGGTACTAGAGAACTGAAATGAACCAGTTTAAGTCGACTGTGATGTATTCACTACTGTTCGAGGTTAATGTAATCACTTTACCTTTTTGCCTTTGCCTGACACTTTGTTGTCCATTCTGTTGGCTCCAGTGACATCAAAGCTGACAGAGGTCACTTTCTTTTTCTTTGCCACAACAGGGTGACTGGGAGCCAGGGTAACTATACATATTCTACAAGGTAAAAATAGAAGGTCCATGATATGCCTATTGGAACCGCCACACATTATTTACTGTAAACCTTAATATTTCTGAAAGCTCCCTTTTAACTCATTCACCCCTGAAATTGTATAATGAACTATGCCAGCCTTTGAACTGGAAGTTTTAAATATGTCTTCAGGGGTGAATGAGTTAAACACTGAAAGAAACACATATTGATATATAATTAATAATTACACATACAAAAAATATTATCATTGATTTAATCCAATATGAATTATCTTAAGATGTTTTGGAATAGTTCTATACTGCTAGTTTTATCATATATCCACGGTAAAAGTGAGCATGAAATATAAACGTCCTGTAGTTATATAAGTATACATAACATGCTACAGTTGTCATACATGTAGATATATATAAACACAGAACACCTGATTACAGTGACAAGAACACATTGCCGACTGAGACAACCTTTATTTATATCACATAAGAGTAACTGGCCCCACTGATGCTTCTAACGAAATTCTGTTAAAATATGACCAACTATACAGGTGGATTAGATTTAAAACTTAGATGTCTACATTATTTCATTCTGGATCTAGACTCAAGCAAAGCTACAGTCATCAAATCCTGAACAAGTAAAAACTGATTCCCCAGTCTCAAGTACAATGCCCCATACCTCTGGATGCGATTCCTATCTCGTATATCCGGCTATTTTCACAGCTGTAAATTTTCGTGACTTTACACAAAATGAGGAAATTAAATTCCTTGATTCTGTGAACTGTCTAAATTGTTAAGATGTTAAAAGCTGTTTAACTAAATGAGCTTGTGCTGATTCAGACCTGCATGAGTGACATGGCTCTCACAGTAGTGCTCATTATTCTTTGGATATATAATATTGTTTCAAATTTTGACATGGTTGATCCCAGTGACCTTGACATTTGGTTAAGGTCAAGGGGAAGAAACCAGATAGCATTTCAAGTACCTACTTGCTACATATCATGACTCTGTGCCTTACTGGACTTAATAAGATTGAAAAGCATTTTAACTATTTGAGCCCATATATATGGTTACATGTAGCATTGATCACCCCAGCACTCAAAACTGACCTTTGACATAATGCATTGCTGGACTACATAGTATTATCAAGTTCCTTGCCTCTAAACCTTCTGGTTCCTTCTGAGGAAACATAAGATAATACTTCCGGGAACATCATCTATAATGCTGTTTGAATTATTTTCAATTATTTCACCCCTTTCACTTTGAATGTAGGTCAAGGTCATTTGTATGACAAAATATTATAGCACTTCACTCAAGGTGACTGTTGTCTAATTAGTATGATTCTGGGCATTATTGAACTTGAGAAGATGTGTGTTGTTTTTGAATGTAGTCAGCACTCAAAGTTGACTTTTTAACAAAACACAAAATAAAAGATTATGTAACTTAATCTGACAAGTTACTAAATGATGCATATTAACACAGTACTACAAAACAAAACATGGCATTTGTGATGCTACTGTAAAAGTGTTTTTTTTCTGTGGGGTGTTAATTTTCTCAATTTTCGTCGAAACAATTTTGACGTTAAAAATACATATTTTAAGCATACCTCCTTAATGTAGGACATTATGCCATGCCCAGTAGATATGAAATCTACATAAAAATAAAACCTGAGAAAAATGACCAGTTTTGCAAATTGCTAAATATAACGGACCATGAAAACAAGACTTTTAAAGTATTTTGTAGTATAGTTATATGAGCTACAGTGACACACATTATGCTTACCTGTTAGAATGTGCCAGTACACACACATCTTGGTCTTCTGTTTTACCTGTGGATAAAGGTCAAAGGGTTACCTGGGCAAAAAGACTGTGATACTGACTATAATAAGCATATATTAGAACATCCTCGATACTTAAGGGGTTACACTCACTTTCGCTCTCTGCACCCCTGGAATATGAAGGCTCAGTGTGTGCCATCTTGTGGATGAGACGAGAAGACTGCTTTGATCCTTTGATGTACACCAAAAGAATCTTTTTGTCACATAACGGTGAAATTGGCTGGCTTTGAATTCAGATGTCGCCCCTCTATAAACTTCAAAGGACAGGTATACCTATCAGCCTAGCGATTGGTCAGTTTTTATTATTACTGAAACCAATCAAATAGCTAGCCACTTCAATTTTGATGACATATTCCAGGGTACAGAGAAGAGAGCGAAAGTGACCATAACTACTGGAGTATCGAGGACGCTTTTAGAATCACTCTCATTTTGTTATTTACATATTCATATCAACTGTTTCTACTACCTGAAATGGTGTTATTTTTCTATTTTTATCTTGAAAGGTATAAAGAAATAGTGATACTCAAACTACTATGATACATGTATATTCAAAATAGGGCAGGAGTTTTAAAAAATATGTTGTTATATGATTAAAAAATATGATTATACAATTTTATGACCCCATCATAATTAAGTGGCAGTTACAAATATGTACAAGGCCAATTTTTCTTTTTTCCATTTGCCCTAACCATATTCTTTGTGCTACCCTAAATCTTTCTGGCAATTTTGAAGGAAGCACTGTTAAAGTCAATATCACTCCCAAATTAAATAAACCTTATGCAGAAATAGATAAAAATAAAAACTATAGCCTACCTCTGTACTCTGTACATCACTAATCATTTCAAACATGCAACTGGAAACAAACATAAATATATTTGGCCAAACCCCCAACGATAACCAGACATAAAAACTTTGGATCCTAGAAGGATCTTGGCGCCCACTATAAAAGGATCTTTATCATGTCACAAAAGATGATCTGATACCTTCTTTTTTCCGTCATTTTCTTTACATGTACTTTTACCCAGTCCCATGTTGGAAATCCTAAACAGAAATCTTGTACATTAACTTAAACCTCGTAACGTCAGATGCTTTTTTGCATTATGGCAAATGTTATTGCATAAGATTTGCATAATTATATGTAAAACGCTATACATTTATAATTCTTATATAATTAGCAGTGCAGTCAATAAGGAATGAATTCTCATTAGGGGTATTTTTAATAAGGGGACCAAGGGTAACATACATATAAAATTTGAGAAAGATCGCTCGATCCTTCCAGTATTTTCTGAGAAGCTTAATAGAAATAACAAAACTTATCAGTCAAAATACAAGATGGCTACCTGTCAGCCATTTTGTTTTTCCAACCAGTCTCAAAAGCTCATATGCACAACCAGAGACCAAGGGAAACATTACATATTAGATTAGAGAAATATCCCTCCAGTACTTTCTGAGAAATAGCTATAACAAGAATTGTGTAAGGATGGGTGATGGACCACAGATGACAAGCAATTTGATTATCCCACTATCTGATGATGGTGGGCTAAAATTTATGAAAAACAGGAAAACTAAATAAAATATGATTTTACAAATTGATAGGTGACTGTTGTTCATGATATTTAAAAATATATTGTAATAATTGTTACAAATTTAAAAAAAATATATAAAAAGCTTGAGTAAAAATCAGTTGCAATTGAATCCTCATATGATGGACTCAGCTGCTACAAATATGCTGTACAACCCCAAACAACGAAGAGATATCAAATCAAGATCTAAAAAGATTAGCTTTAATAAAAAAAAATATTATCTGTCATATTCATGATTGAATCTGCCAACTGACTATGTATAGAGAAAGCTATGGTCCAAGGGAAATAACTCCTACATATGTATGTAGATTTCCTGTCTGAAATGAAATGGTAATCCACAATGAAAAACAAAAACAAATATTATATGAATGATCCTTACAACATCCAATTTATAATGGGCCATGCATGCAGGTGTTATTTTATATTGACTATAGTAAAAGGGGGAAAACTTCTACATATGTAAGCAGAATCTTTGTCTAAAATGAAATGATATAAAACACCATCCAATTTATAATTGGTTGTGCATGTGTGATTGTAATCAGTGTTTTTGTTACCTAAATTTTACAACAGCCCGTTCCTTTAAGAATTGGGGAAATATAGCATTATTTGTATTGAAATTGGGAATATGTTCCTCAGTTTTTGGTCATTTTGGGAAAATAAGGCACTTTATAGCTAGGGTAAACAGCCTGTATTCGGCAGTAGAAGTGAGCAAAAAAAATCACTGGTAATTTAATCGTAACATTTTAGGAAATAACACAGAAATGCTGGATCCAGGAAATATGAGCACACTTCGATCATAATAGCACTGGAAATATATGGCAGTTTCCAAAAACTGTGTAACTTTCAAGTGTGTTACTAACAATAGCAAGACCCCAAATTAAATGGTCAATGTAATTCTGCCTCAATTTAGATGCTACTGATGGCACCAATTCATGGCAGATCATCAAATGACCTAGACTTTTGAAATAAAGGATCACAAAAAACAAAAAAATAACCTAAAACCATCTTTTGTTTCAGCGGTTTAGTGGTTGTAGCCGATATGAATTAGAACATGGATTTTACACGTTATGTTTTGAAATATGCATCTGTATCAACTGTTTACACTGTCAATTGACAACCACTGAAAGAAAAGATGGTTTTAGGTTATTGTTTTGTTTCTTTGTGATCTTCATCAACAGTAAAACTCAATATGAAACAGTATAATCATACAAATCTCAAAATCCCTTAAATATTTCCACATGTGTACTGTGTGTATGCCTTTTTATGGGAAAATTGTTTTCTCTGGCTTTCCAAAAAGGAAGCACAGTAGTCTAGTGGTAGGACGCTGCATGGCTCGTGACCGAAGGGTTGTGGGTTTGAGTCAGGGCACTGCACTGTGTTGTATCTTTGAGCAAGATACTTTACTCTAATTGTTCCAGTCTACTCAGCTGTAAATGAGTATGTGGTTGGGCAGTGCTCGAATTGTTGAATGCTAGCTTATAAGAGTTTTGAACCTCGAATTATTGTTATTATTATCTTGTGTTATGTCCCAAAATGTCTTCAGGACTACAGAAACGACCTGTTACCGAAACGACTAGCATTCCCACTGACGAGTTCAGCAACTTGAGCATGGTTAGTAATTGGATGTGTGACCGCCTGCACGTTACATTACTAATAGGTGTTGGGCAAAAAAGCTAGCAAACTGATTTCAGGCACTCCTAAATTACCATTCAAAATGAAGGATATTTAACTGTAACATTATAAATTCCTTACGAGGAATTGAGTGGTGTTAACTCGCTTATACCAAAGCATCCTACCAAAAACAAGAAAAAACCCAAAGATGACCAGAACACCAGAAATAGGAATGAACTTATGAAGCTGGAGAAATGCATGAGATATATAATTTAAAGGGGATACTCGCTAATCTATTTTTTTTACGCAAACCCAAGTTCATTAAGGAAAAAACAACAAAAGGATGGTCTCACTAGCCGCGGCTATCCAACGACCGGGAAGACAGTCTGAACAGTACGAAATAGACGGGCCGCGAAACTGGCATGGGCACCTAATCATCGTTCAATGATGAAATCAGAATTGATATTAAAAGTGTAATACTTCATATAGAATAAAATGATGGAATGAATCATTTGAAACAACTTGTGTTACCTATCTTGTACTTTCTTGTATAATAGCGGTCAGTGACAGACAAACGTTCATTTATTTTCTCTTCGTTTCCGACGGGTTCTTCCATATCGGCCATCTTTAAAATCTCAGTTTTTCAAGCGTTTGTATCAAATGGACACAGCTTCTGAAGCGACTACTAGACAATGATTCTACAAATATAAACAAAAAATTCCTCGATCGGTTAAATTGTTTCCGGAAAATACAAAATATGCATCTGTTTATATGTAAAGAGCAGTAGTAATACCAGAATAATATGATACAGCAGAGGAGAACGCTTTTGGTGATTGTATTGTGTTTAACAAGCAACATATAATTGTATTTTTAAAAATTTCACCTGCAGGATTCCGTGCCTCGTGCCTCGAATTTGATTCAATGTTCAAAGAAAGACAACTCGAATACACTAAAAAGAAATTTTCAAAGGTGGCCAGCATGAAAAATTATAAAATGCTTCGCTGGGTATTTCAAGTACAATATTTGATCATCAAATTATCAAAATATCTGTATTCAAAATTGCATACCTGTTATTGATTATTCGATATGTCAACTCAAACGAATTCATATAATTTAATAAACTTATTTGTGTGTACTGTTTTGCTTGATGGCAATTTATTTTTCATTCTTTTTCATTTTTTGATTGAAATTGGAAGCTCACGACAAAACAAGATTTACTTTTCTTTGCAAACAGTGTTTACCAAATAGGAATGTCTCATTCGTTCTTGGGCAATGGGAAAAAAATGTCGAGAAACTGTACGTGGCCTTATAATCATTTGCATACGATATTCTCGAACGTTTGACAGATTGCAAGAAAAATTGGGTCAGGAACGAAATATATCACTGTTTTATTTTCATATGTGGGCTCGTCTTGAGCAAACTGATAAAAAAAATGTATTAAACAAAACTGCAAACGTATGCCAGCGTGTTTCTTAATGATTTATAACTAAATTAATACAAGCATTTTCCAAACGAACTTCCAGTAATTTTTTGTCGGTGTTACTAAAGATAGCAAAACGTCAAAAATATCCTTGATTACTGTTTAACAGGTCACGTAGTAACAATGTATACAGTTTGATAAAATGGCGGAACAGAAATATATAACGCGCGTTGCCTATGACGAGACGATACCCGAATGGAATAAGCTCGATCCCTAAGCATCATAATGTAGTAATGACGTCAGTAATTGGTATGACGTCAAATTACTTCTAAACGAAGTATGAAGATTATTTTATTCGAGCTACTGGTATATGTCTGTATTTTATAATTCCTGGTTCACCATATGATTTTTTACTTTCACCAATCATAAGCGCCTCATGGTTTTCGGACGATTTTATTATGGCAAGGAAAGTAATTTTGTACTCTTGTTACCGGATAAAGTCCGCGTATTCAGCGTGCAAAATCCGTCATGTTTCATTCACTGAGCTGTCATAGAGTGACCGTACAGTGATTAGGTGGAGAGACGAACGAGGACCCGGTTCATAACACAACCATATCTTGTAAGTTCATAAAGGGCTAGAATAATATATTTGGTTACGATTATCCGGAATTATAAATGGACATTGTGAAGCTGAAAATCTATATATTTAGAAATTGTAAATTTACCTTTATAATGAAATTAAACTGTACCAATTAAATTGTATCGTTGGTTATTATTGTTAGCACAGTCTTTCAACTCACACACTTCAGCTTGCCTTCCAGCTGACTCCTTTGATGCGCGAAGATGGCGTCTGTTACGACGGTATGTCAGTCCAGACTCCTTCGTCCTTCGTCACCTTGTACGACGGTGGTGCCACCTGTTCCTGAACTTTGGCTTTCTTCCAATCAATGTGTCCTTGACTTGGAGGAACTCGGACAACATCAACAAACTTGAGCTTGTTCAAGTCTTTAGCACCATAGTTATACAGTAGTCGGCTTGTCTACTTTTGCGTTCTTTATCTGGCGCCATACAGATTGTGAACCTGTGTGGCACCTGTGTGGAACCTGTGGTTCCAATAGCGTTCCTTTAGTGGGAAGTAGTGTGTTGGTTCGCCGATTCATTAATCTTTGAACTGGACTGCTGTCCATGGATTGCGTTTTGGTGTTCCTCAAAGCTAGCAAGGCTAGAAACGGGTCTCTCCTGGAGGCCTTTGTGTTTAGCATGATACGTTTCGCGGTCTTGACTGCTTGCTCGGCCTTACCATTGCTTTGAGCGTAGCCAGGGGATGACGTAAGATGTCTGAAACTCCATTCTTGCGAAAACCTTCAAAACTCCTCCGAACTGAATTGAGGCCCGTTGTCACTCACAATGATGTCGGGGATTCCATGTCTTGCGAATTGTGCACGGAGATTACGTACAACTGCTGCTGACCTCGTGTCAGAGTCTATTTCTAAGTAATTCGAGTAATAGTCTACTGTGACCAGGTACTCCTCTTCTGGTCAAAGTGGAACATGTCACAACCTTATTTTGCCGGGCCAATATACCGCCTCTCTCGCTCTTCTCAGACATCCTTTCACTCCCAAGTGTGATGAGTGTATCCGTATGTTCATCTCGGAGCGAAGTGATAACGGTATCACTGTGCAATCTCCTTGGAATTATGAGCCCATTTTGTACTGTCAGCTCATCTCGCACGTTGAAGTAGGGTTGAGCCTCTCTTGGAGTAGACGATACTTTGTCTTGCCAGCCGTGAAGGATAAAGTCTTGTAGAACTTGTAGGTTATCATCCTTAGATGTATCCTGCTGTATACTGCGTAGTCTAGTTTCTAGCACACATGTTTTGGGAACTTTTAACTTTTAGAGCTTTATCAAATGTTGACAATTCCCGCAAGACAACTAAGCTTGAAATTTTGCGCGTGCGCGGCCAGTTCATAGTCACCGGTACCAACGACCATCAAGAGTTATTGCGATTGTTGCATGCTGAATCAGCTCGGGAACTTGTGAGGTTTGAATTAGCTTGATTGTGTGATTCATTATTTCGAAATGGTTGTTTTTCAACCTTTTAGACATTCACTTTTCTACGTACACCATCCACGGACTTAGACTTAATCTAATTCCGTGGTACATCAGAGTATTGAGACTGTTGAATGGTATAAAGTACCCAAACCCTGAATTCGATCAGGAACTTCATAAGTTTGAAACTTGATCATTGTGATGTTTTGATTTGCAATATACATACATGTACAAATGGCACAGCAATATATACATACATGTACAAATGGCACAGCAATGTATACATACATGTACAAATGGCACAGCAATATATACATACATGTATATAAACAGTTTGTGGCAAATATCGCATATTGCACAGCAATATATACATACATGTACTAGATATCATAATAATTAATAACGATGATATTCAGCAATATAATACATGTAATAATGATAATATAAAAAGTAAAAAAAAAAATAGCTGTCTTAATGTCAAAATATATTGTCATAATATCATCAACAGAATAATAATGAAAATATAAAAAGTTAAAAAATTGCTTTCTAAATGTCGAGACATATAATCCTATTTCTAGTTAAGTTTAAACACATGTTTTTACCATATAAAAGCAAAAGGTTTGATCACAAGTTTCCAGGGCATTCTAAATGCCCTTTCCTTACAATTTGTGAGGGGTCCTCTTTCCAGCACCGACAGCATTAGTGATGAGCTAATACCATATTCCTTACATTTAACTGGTTCGATTATTCATTACATCCCGTGCTGTGTTTAGTCTTTCTCCTTTAACGTTCCATACATCCTCAAACACTCGTTCCCACTGCGCAAGTCAGTGCCGGGAAGAGGCCTATCACGTTACTCTTTTCTAAATCTAAGTGTCCTATTTCTGTTAAATATGTCATCACTTTTCCGTCCAAGAAATCCATTTTACGGCAAGTTTCTATCCAAGATGAAACCTTGTGTTCCTCTAGTTGATGTTAAGTTGCATGTCCGATGTTACTTAGGGTGACGGATCTATGCAATGATTTGTCATTTGGCATCACACAAGTGTACCAATTATATGACAACCTGGCATTCCGTACAGTTACGGCAAGTTGTCATATAAATGTCTGTCCTGTTGTCCGATTTTCTGTTCTTAATCAGTAGATTTGTCCGTCCTATGTCAGTCAGGCAACAGTACGATTGTTCGTCCCCATGTCTGTCCAGTTGTCTGATTTTCTGTTCTTTATCAGTAGATTTGTCGGTCCTATGTCAGTCAGGCAACAGTACGATTGTTCGTCCCCATGTCTGTCCAGTTGTCTGATTTTCTGTTCTTTATACGTAGATTTGCCCGTCCTTTGTCAGTCAGGCAACAGTACGATTGTTCGTTCCCATGTCTGTTGGGTTGTTTGCCGACGTCCGCATGTGTTTTCTGTATTTTATCAGAAAATGTATCCAGCCAATGCCAGTCCAAGTTTTAATCCAGGAACAGCACGGTTGTGTGTCGAATGAAAGTCCAGTTGTCTGTCCGATATCAGAAGCCCAAATCAAATATGTGACGGTTGATCCTTCTCTCCAAAAAAGCCCACGGCTGAAACAAAAACCAAATACATATACTGTAATATGGGTTATTTTGATACGACTTGTATTGTTACATCTCATGTTTATTTTATACATGCTGCGTATACCAACTCACTGTCATGGCAACTTGACGTGTTTTCTGAAGACGACAACAAAAAACAAAGTTTTCACAAAATCTAGAAAAGTTAATGACATATTTTTCTCGAACTTTCATTGTTATGCTTTCTTTCGCTCTCTACACAACAAAATTGAAGGCACGAAGATAGCTGTTTGATTGGTTTCAGGTAAAAAACCTGACCAATCGCTAGGCTGATACCTGTCCTTTGAAGATTACAAAGGAGAGACGCCCGACTTCAAAGCCGGTCAATTTTTACTGTTACGTGACCGCGAGATTCTTTTGATGTACATCAAAGGATCGAACTAGTCTTCTTGTCTCATCAACAAGGTGGCGC
>JAUMHH010017673.1:0-25139 GCA_032359455.1 Chlamys rubida | reverse complement strand
GTCGTCAATGTATTGTGAACGTGTCGTTAATGTATTGATGACGTAACGTGAATGCACTGTTAACGTGTCGTTAATGTATTGTTAACGTGTCGTTAATGTATTCTTAACGTGTCGTTAATGTATTGTTAACGTGTCGTCAATGTATTGTGAACGTGTCGTTAATGTATTGATGACGTAACGTGAATGCACTGTTAACGTGTCGTTAATGTATTGTTAACGTGTCGTTAATGTATTCTTAACGTGTCGTTAATGTATTGTTAACGTGTCGTCAATGTATTGTGAACGTGTCGTTAATGTATTGATGACGTAACGTGAATGCACTGTTAACGTGTCGTTAATGTTCTGTTAATGTGTCGTTAATGTACTGTTAACGTGTCGCTAATGTATTAATAACGTGTCGCTAATGTATTAATAATGTGTCATTAATGTATTGATAACGTTACGTTAATGCACTGTTACCATGTCGTTATTGCCCCGTTAACGTGTCGTTAATGCACTGTTAAAAAGCGTTCATGCACTGCGAATTCCAGTATTAAAACTTTTGAATTTGATGCTACAACTATGCATAGCACCTACTATACTTTCTTTTAGTATGACACGTCTACTAAGAGTCAAAGACATAATTTCAATCTTGTTTTTTTTTTATCAAAACTGTGACGAAGATATTTACGTTTCCTTTTCAGAAGTATATGACTATTATAGACTGTTGGGGTTGAGACTCTTTCGAGTTCTCCTTTTATGCACAATCATGCCCGAATGTTTTCTAATCCTTTTCGATTCCTTTTTTGGATTGTGAAATATTTTTATAGTTAGAAATACTTGTTTTCTGTTCAATACCCGTTCACCGCATTGCCATGGCCGGGCTTCTCTATATCAACAAGAAAACAAACCGAAGTCATTTTAAGGCTAAAAGGATCAAACATAGTTCCGTACAGGGTATTTGCTTGGGCACATAAGCCCAGATAGTGACCAATTCCTAAACATGTTATTTTCCTTGATTACTGCTGGCCAGACCACTCAGGACTTGCCCACCATCTATGACTATATAGTGTATGATGCTCGCATAAAGGTAAAGTCTGCCCACGATCCTGCGACATCCGAAACCCATAATTTGGTAATGATTTCCATACTTTTCCTATCATGCCTTAAGGCTTATATTTTTTTAAGAACACGCATTACATGGACAGGCCGTGTTGCCTCTGTCCCGACTCGCTACACAGTGAGAACGATGACATGGTGGACTATAGTAGGCTATTACCATAGATAATTAGGGGTGGTATGCTTACGTTGTGCGGCGAGATGACAACTCATCAGCCGACCTTGAGATCACTCCCACACAGATAGACCCTATATTACTAACAGACAATGTCCAAACAGCAGAAATAACAACAGCTGTATTACTCCAAGAATACAATATAGAGACGGTGTGTTTTCCAGTTTTTTCCCTAGAAACTTTCTTGTACGTGACGCGTGATGTAGCTAATACAGAAGACAAAGTAACTGTCCTTAACTAAGAACGTAGTCTAAATACCTAGTCTTTATAACAGTAAATTACATTTTGAAGACCAGAACTAAGTTAATTATAGTCGAAACAACAAACACAAGATTTTAATTCAATTCAATTGAATCAGAGGTGAACACATTTTTATTACCGTCCGCTAGACTGGCTACCATCCCAGTTTTTATGAAGAATTTCTCAAATGCATTTTACTACTAGTGTATCTCCCCCTAGTTTAGAATCAGACATCCAAGTGATCATATTAATAATTCAATATTCTAGAGACGGTGGCCAGTCTAACCGTCCGCGTACAAGTAACTTTTTGTAAGGGGTGTCAAACATTGTGTAGAGACGCTTTCCGTTCAGGAACGTCTGGCTTCCTCTCCGGTATTTATGTGGGTTTACAATATTTTTTCGGTCTTGTTGTTTTGATTGAGTTCTGATTTCCTATAGGAAGTTTGTCCCTGCTTGTTGACAATGAAGTATTTATTGTCCTTGTGCGCATTCCTATTACCTGTGATTACGAACGGTACATTTTGCTATGGTGCGTTGAGGAAAATGTATATTTTACTTTCGTTTTGACAAAATGGTATATTTTTCTTGTTTTGATGCGTTAAAACATTATCCCCGATTGTTCATCATATTTTACTTTCACCTTGACCTTAAAAGAACCTTCCCATTACCATGCGTCCGAAAATTTACTAAGCCTAAGGGATATCTTTGAAATGGATGTCCAGAAATGAACAAGACTTAGACTATTTCTGTTTTATAAATACAGGTTACACTTCCAGATTTATTTTTCAGTGTTAAGTATCCATCATATTTTGGTGATTTCACCCTATAAAGTATCACAATATGATGGGGCGGTGGTCAGATTGTCAGATTTTAAATGTTATTCTGCCAAAGATAAAAAAAACCTAAAAATAAAGCAAAGACATAAAAGAATGCCTGGTAGATATGGAACAAAAGATGGAGTAAAGGATGCCAGGGGTAACCCGGTTTGCGTATGTATCTTCAGGACGACATAAGGCAAAACAGCGTTTACTACCACACGAACATAGACCAGGTTTCTTTAGCTGTTCACTGTACAAAATCGCGTACATTAACATGAAAGATAAAACAAACGTTTATAAAGATGATCACCATTTGAACTTTTCCCCGGAATAAAAAGCTCCTCTCTGTGGAGATGCCGGAATCTAGCCCTGACGTAACGCCGATAAGCCGTTGATTGCTAATTGTAGGTGATACATCACGCGGCTGGCGCGCGGCCAGACATATCCCACCAATATGGTTAATGTAATACGAAATTGGTAATTGTGGGGGACGTCACCTCAACAGCAACCCTTCCCCACGAGTCAGGTTAATCCCGGGCGACTTTAGAAAACGACTTTAAGTAGTATCGATATCGACACTGATAAGAGTAAACTTAATCAAATGACGGTTCCCCGTGATATCCAGATTATCAATTATTTTGTAAATCGTTTGCAAAATGATATGGCAATGTTGAAGGTTAAACTAAGATATCCTTGAAAAAGTTCTCTATTTAATTGCGAAAAGATTTATGCATGAATTGAAAATATGTAAACAATTTTATTATGTTTAATACTACAAGCTTTTATATAAGAATTAAAGGAAACAATACAAACTTGTGAAAAGAAGCATTCAACAAGTATTCACAGAAAATTGCTAAAGCAAATAAAGATTCATTTCCTGTTAATAGTGTACATGATATCAGTACGCACGAGACGGTCCATGTCAATGACCGTATTGAGAGCGACACGGTTCCTTAATGGTATTTTATGATCGCTAATCAAATTATCCCTATCCTATTTTCGATCACAACCGAATGGCCGTATAAAGCTACTGTAGACCCAGATGGAAGGTGTTGATCCGCCAGTCAGAGGAACCCGACAGTGCAGATCATTGATAGATCATATAATGTACCAAATCTCTAAGGAAATTAAATCTATTTTATAACTGAGGCGCAATACTACGCCTCACACTTTCTACCATTAGTTTATGAAAGATATGATGGTAATGACATTATCGGAACACCTTTTCTATAATGATAAACACTACTTTTTGCCAATTATCCTATAAGCAATATTTAGCAGGATTAAGATGCATTATGAACGGCACTTTGTCCTGTCATAACAAACTTACAGACCTCTCAGCACGCCTGATTGAAGACTGCCATATGTTACATCGACCAGCGGCACCCAGTGAGTATAGCAAACAATTGGTACACTTTAAACGCAAGATGTATGGAGAGAAAGATTTAATCTAGCTTGTGATAAATGAATCGTGAAGGTGTCTCTAAGACCTGTTTAAAAGCCATCTCTCCGCTCGCTTGGTAATCAACAAAGACGACCCTCAACATATCCGACCGGCTTGGTACTTAGACAGTTATCGAACTGATCCTAATCTAGGATTCGGATATCTCATTGACGCTGGAACTGTAAAGCCGTGGCAGCCCAGCGGTCACTCGCCACCTCTCTATCTCAAAACGTTTCTCACGATATTTTGTCTTCGCAAACGGAAATCAAATCTAACGTCCCGTGGGGTTTTGCGGTAGAGCTAGCTTCGTGAATGATAGCCTCTATTTCCAGTGGGATTCGGCCGTTATAGAACTGGCTTCTCCAAGAGACACCTCCACTGTCTAGCCTCGCAGGTGAAGATAAAGCCAGAAGAAATATATAGGTCACAATTATTTCTATTGGTATTGAAACGACTTTGGACATTTCATGCTGAGATTTACAATTTTGACCAAACCACGTAGCCAGATAGTATGTGTCGAAATGGAACTGTATTCCAATCACTATATGTGGTAAATGACATTTACATAATACTAGCGACATTGGGTTTTCCGGTTTGCTGAAGGGAGGAGGTGAAGTGGGTCTAGAGTAATTGCATTTGTTCGGGTTATTAACTTGACCAGACAAGAATATTAGTGATAATAGACTGGTAATCGTGAACTCTGACCCCTGAAGACTTCATCATCGCACCTCTTAGCCGATTCATACTAGCACGTTTTATGCTGGTAACTCAATTACGTCTATGTAATGGTAAGGAGGCAGGCGTGCCAGGGAGCATCGCAGCCATTTTATATATACTTCAGAACGTCAATCGGCAGCTATCGATTGTACATCCCTCCTGCGGATATAATGGGGCAGTAATCTCCATGTTCTACTCATCTATCGTAGTAGACTTTCAACCATTTCTTACTGCGGTGGTCCTCTCAAAAATATTTTAAAAATACAAATGCAATGCCATCAGTTTCCTGTGCTGTCACTAAGAATTGCACGTAGAGAAACGTTCCAGACTTCCGGGTGGCTGGTTAAATTGGTGGTCGGAACTAGAATGTACATGATCACAACTGAACTCTATGTACTTTGTTTTAAATTTTGTTCTGGTGTAGCAACTATTGTAACGATATAAATGGAATTGATATTTGCTATTTATAAAATCTCACTTAAATACAATGCTATCTCTTTTCATGATATCGTTGGTTTGGCGGGTATGACTTTGGTTATCGTTTTCCCTACGTCGTCTTCAGTTTTGTTTTTGCGTATAGCGGCTATGTTTTCCCCTATTTCGCTCTTAACGACAAACAGGACAAACTTTTAAAACAATCGAAAAAAATCCCTCATATAATCATCAACGAGCCAGGTTTATTTCAACACTGATCTTGTTGAAACAAATTGATAAATCAAATAAATAAGGAAGATGTAAATGATTTAAACGAAATGGTATCTTAGCTGCACACCAGCAATAACTAGTAAGGGGTTGAATAGCATTAAGATTACAGAGTCAATATTAGAATATCACTATCCTCCTGCAAACGAAATGAAAAGTAAACATCTGTCTGAAAAGTAGCTCTCCAAGCAAACACGGATCCCTGTAATGGTGCTGCTTGTCGCTGCTGCCAAACTGTTCATACCCCAGGCTCGAAGAAGTTATAAGCCAGCCAGCTAAGTAGCTAAGTCTTTAGATATGAGATTATATCAACTGATGGTTACTTACATTGTTGACAATAGGAGACATACGTGTGCGTGTGTGTGTAAGGGGGGTCACGTCTTTCCTTTTGTGATTGAATGTTTTTTTGGTGTCGTTGTCTTATTTTTTATCGGCGTTGGTGCCAAATCCTCCTCTCTTTGGAGTAGACAGAAGGTATTTTTTTCTGTTTTACCTTGCTTTGTACTTATGAGCTTTTATGTAAATTACACAGTCATGCACGGCATATAACGGTTCTAATGACAAATGTCTGACATGCAAGGCGTAAGATGTTCAAAGGCAGTTTACTATAAAGCGCGTCAAATGCCTTACAGCGTAGTTGAGGGCGAGCATTCAACTGCTATATAATTTCTACAAAGCGGCAACAGATGCTTCATAGCGTACTTCAGAGTAAAATATTCAAATGTGGTTTAAAGCGATATTGTGCACATACTGAAATTACACATTATCGTTGTTTAAGATTCGTCAATGCACATTTCACCATTTTTATCAGGATGTATATCGTATTGCAGATATCTAGCACGGCACAATTATCCGATTGGAGACACTTTTATTCCTTTTCCTCTCATTTATTCTTTGGAACTTCCCCGTCCTGTGACGTAACAAGCTTTATACATGCTATTGTCGTCTACATGATAACACTTCATCACAGTATTATGTCATTTCGATTCAACATCTAATCTCATTGTATCCTCAGTAGGTTAATTTGAAAACCTAATAAGCTGTATAAAATGCAGATTCTTTCCTAAATAATGAATCCGTTCGGCGTCTCCGTCGTTAATGACAACGTGTCCTAGGCACGCGCGGGTTTAATGGGCTGTTAGCATGACTTTTTATCTAGTCAACCGCTTTGAGAAATCAAATGGAGCACATAAAACACACCTATTGTATTAAAATGTTAGGTAACGAAAGTTCTAATCACCGGTTAAGTCGTCAATAATTAAAAAAACAGACAGCGTATTCATACCCAGGCTTGAGCTTTTTCTGAAGCTATGAATATATGCAGGACATGTTAATTTAATATTCCAAGCCTTGGAAACCTACCTTAAACAATTATAGGCCTATGTATAGACTATATCGGGCCTGTGTCGGAATGTCTAGCATCACTGTCTCGACAGAAATGTCGCCTCTGTGCGTGTTATGTTTTGAATATATTATCTATATCTGTAGAGAGAGAAAGTGTGCCTAACCCCTTAAGTATCGAAGATGATCTCCCCCTAGCTATTTCTATTGCTTTTGCTTTGATAGACAATAGGTGTTGCACCTCTTTTTACAGTTAAAAGTGATCTGTCACTACATACAAGTATTTACTTTCCACTTCCAGTACTCACAAGTTACGATGTCTTTTGGTCACGTTGCTATATTCAGATAAATGTACTGGCTATGACACCATTGCTGTATGATTAACTAACAAATGCATTTTTATATAAACCTGTTTCTTAAGAAATCAGACAGAACACTGTACGAAGATTATATTTTGCAGTTTTATTTTTCTACATTTGCAAACAGAAAAGAACAAAAGTCTAATTTGATAACTTTCTGATAGAGTGTTGGCCAGTATTATTGACTGGTAAAGGTATAACGAAAACATTAAACATGCATTTGTTTGAATAAGAAATGAACGAATATTAGCCTTATTAAATTGAAACAGGCGCTAGTGTATCAGAGCGTCAATACACGAGGGAGGACAAAATAGCAACTCAGTGAGGGTACAAATAGACAAGACCAGAGCCGGTAATACACAAAAACGATCGTGTAAATACCGGCATGTCTATAACAGAAACTATCGATTGTGCTAATAACAAATATGTTTTGGATAAGGTTGTGTAAATATGATGGAGAACTGGTTGTCCAGATTGGATACTGAACATATCACCTTGACTTAACCATGAAATATTATACGAAATCATAATTACAATAGTAATGACTAGGTCTAAAGACTCCGAGCAGACAGCGTTATACCTCTATAAAAGCCACTCCTCTTCTGGTCGCGGTTACCTCGACTGGAATTATTGGAGCCCTGCTAATTACATATCTCGGTAGAAGGAAGCAATATATGTGATTTACGACAACACTTAAGCCCGTAATAGCAGGCTGGCTCTACTTGTCGTCCGCAGCACATGTTTAATTACGCTGACGTTCGTAACTTACGTAACAGTTATTACATATTTTGAAATGAGGCATTTCACCATTTGATGCGTGTGCTCGGATTCGTTTCAGGAACCAACACTATCATAAATGATCTTTGTAGAAGAAATATTTAATATTCCATCCTCGGTAATTTACCTCGTTATCCTCTCTCCCATTCCTGATGTTACTTACGTCTTTGCAAAATTATGCTTTCTTGTGTTACTGAACCTACTATGTCGTCCCCAGCACTTTCTTAACCTCTGCATATATAGGAATATGAAAAAACGTTAAAATCGCCAGACATTGGTGTATTTAAAGACTAAACATGTATGAAATGAACAAAGTAACAAAGCGTGTCTTTGATTGGGATTCTTTCCGGAGTATTAGTTGAAAGAAAACACACTTTTAAACTCAGAAATATCTGCATCGTTTTCTGAAATCAAGACAATACCGAAGTGTTAACAAAACCACAACTTGAACTTTAAATCGTCAAAATTATAGTAAAATAGGGACAAAGGAAGGGTTTACATGGAGACCATTAGAAAAAGGTAAGTTTCTTTCGTCAATAATGTTTCGTCTTAATAGCAGGAACCGGGGACGTTACATTGAAACAACAAGGCACAATAGTGAGCATACTACACATATCGACCTTCATACCACACAAAGAAATAGCATGTTTACCGTTGAGATCCTGTTTGGGACCAGCCGTCATAACTTTTTCCTCAACAAAATTGCTAAATGTTAAATGATTTAACTATATCAATTTGTTATGGGCGGATTGGTCGAGTGGTTAACATTCCGGCCTTCCACGCAGACGGCCAAAATCCCCTAAGTCGTCGTACGCATGGATATTCAGAGAAAGTGTTTTTCTCCTGCCCGCACAGCTCCAACAACCCAGGTGGAGTGAAAAAGGTCTAGGGTGGATGTTGCGGTATCTGTGCTGTAGCATTCAAGTGAGGTGGCACTATAAATGATACCGTTGGAAGCACGGTCCCACTACAAACAGAACTCAATACGTTTCTAGGAGATATAAGCCATGTGTCATAGGACCAGTATTAAGCACCTGATAAAACAGCTAGTTCGAATTCCTCAAAATTGTATTGACTTATGCGTATGCTATTGATTGTATAGAAAATGTATATCTTTGTACTGTAAAGCAGTTTAGAGTGGCTTATTCTAGCTAGGTAGGGCGCTATATCAAATTTTGTATATTATAATATTATTAAGACAGGTCGGGGATAAAGTGTGGCTACTACCGCCACATTCGGAAAGATTCTCAGAAATATCTACGAAGTGGATTTAAACATCACGATTAAAGCAATAAGAGAAAATTGGGGCTGTACACCATATCTAGTCAACCTGGTTTTTTTATTTGTATTTTATAGGAAGGGTAAATCATGAAAGTCTTTGAAAAATCAACAAAATAAAACCGGAGCGTCAACGAAACAATAATTCGAACTTAAATCGATAAAAGCAGGGCAAATATAAAAAGAGAAAGATCTACAAGAAGACCATTGAAAAAGAACAAGTACAAAAAAGTACAATAAGAACAGGCGTTCCAGAATGGGAAGCGTCTTCTTCTTAATGTCTGTACTCACATCGGGAACTCGGGTAGTGACAAAAAACGCACGGCACACTAATTAATAAATACCATAAAGACGAAAGATAAATACTTTTCCTGTCATTTTATTTTAAATGTCGATATAGTGATTATATTTCGTCACTTAATATCGAAACCGTATTTCATTCAATCAATTTTATCCTTCAGAATTTAAAATCAAAGATAAGACAGATATTTCTCTGCAGTATGATACATTTATAATCTAACAACCGAATTATCAGGATCGTATATTATTCTTTTCTCAGTAGTTACATAACTGTCTCCTCGGCTTAATGATACTTAATATCACAGCAGGTTCGCCAACAGGGTTTTACTATCTCAGAGCATTCAACCTACTCTGAGGAAATAATTCGCTCTACCTCCTGACCTGATACCCAACTATAGGATGTCAACCGCTTCTTTTGTTATCAATCTGTCAATAGCGTTTGTCTAGCGTCGGCGACCACAACATGTATGTGGTGCAGGACGTCATAATAGATGGCACTTGTGGTATGTGAACGTATAATAACAAGCCTGTCTAGCGGTTGACGGGATCTGATGTGTCGCACGTTTCTAGAGGAAAATATGCGTTTTCTTTTAAAACAATTTCGTGATGTTCATCGTAAAATTTTGAGCATATTGGTTGCCATTACACACTTTAAAAATAGATTGTTAAAAATATGATACACTAATGAGTAAATTATTTTCCGCCAAGCATAAAAATAATGATAACCATGTATTAGTCGGAAAACTTACCTCACTCCCCCTTAAGCCCCACCGTTGCTTCGCCCCTGGACCACCTTCCTAAACGCCAGGTCGCACCACTATATGAAAATCCTTATCTTAAAATTTCGAGTTATTATCTTGAAATTTCGAGTTATTATCTTGAAATTTCGAGTTATCAAGTCGAAATGTCGAGTTAGTAAGTCGGAATTTCGAGTTATTATCTTGAAATTTCGAGTTATTATCTTGAAATGTCGAGTTAGTAAGTCGAAATTTCGAGTTATTAAGTCGAAATTTCGAGTTAGTAAGTCGGAATTTCGAGTTAGTAACCCTAGGCCCTAATGCTCTTCCGTACCTCACTCCCCCTTAAGCCCCACCGTTGCTTCGCCCCTGTACCACCTTCCTAAACGCACCACTATTAAGTCGAAAATTCGAGTTAGTAAGTCGACATTTCGAGTTAGTAAGTCGAAATTTCGAGTTAGTAAGTCGGAATTTCGAGTTAGTAAGTCGAAATTTCGAGTTATTATCTTGAAATTTCGAGTTATTAACACGTTGTTGTTTTTTTTCGACATGGCCCTAATGCTCTTCCGTAACGTCGCCTGTGACAAACGTAAACAAATAAAAGTTTTGCACGGAGGAATACAATGAACCATAAAACTATGTAGAACAAATATTTTTAAAACAATATCCTATTGTCATTGGCTTTTCCATATGCACATTTACACCTGAAATGGTGTTGTTATTCTCACAATATTTTCCCGTTACTTTGTATTGATATTTTTATGACGGACTATTTTCTTACGCGGATGAATTTTGTCGGTTTCGGACGTCATCTGGCGCGAGCAGGCGTTCTGTTTTGAGAAAATACGTTCCCAAGTGCTGGGGAATGGGAAAATCCGTTCTCAAGTTGTTCTCAAGTTGTTCTCAAGTCGTTCCAACTTCTTCTCATACTGACAACCAATGATAATGAATTTATCATGTTACCGGTAGGTGGTATAAAGTAGTATATAGATGATAAACCCTTTTACCGGAAATATCCGTACACTATATACGGAGAGGACACGGCTTTTAAATCTAAAATGTCGTATTATTGAGATCAATTTATTTACCATTTGCGTAACAAATTCATCATCAATACATATTGATTGCATGTCATTACATCTATCTGTATCGTAAGGGACTGGCAGCCTCGGTTCTGCTCTCTACCAATCCTTGTAAAACGTAAAATAAAAACGCAATGGCTGGTCGTTTTTTCATGTTGCTTGAAAAAACCTTAATAATGGTTTTCAGTACTTTGAAGACGACGCTGGACGCTTGCGTGGAGTTGGAGCTACAGCTGTAGACGTGTCATACAAACGGGACACAAATGTCGCGTGTTTGGTCTCCACGGATACAAACTTACGCATGGTGCGGTGCATACTTCGCCATAGCTGTTGGCCAGAAACGTTATATATCAGTACAGGTTTGGCAGACAATGGGTTAAAATTTTCCAGTATATATCATTATGTTTGGCGCGTGTGAAAGATCTCTTTCGCACTTGTACGTTATAAGAAATGACGTGATATATCTGCTAAGGTTCTGCTTATATCCGTAAAACATTTTTTTCACTGCAGAAGCTGTCTCAGACAACGGTAGGTAGACACTACATCATAGCGTTGTATATATCATTGGCATGTCTATGAAAAGGACGAAATGCAAAAATATTTTATGAAAAAATACCTGTTTTTCTTACATCCTATTCCTATCATTTTTGTAGAAACTTTCATGTGTCAATTTCAAATTATAGTAACCTAAAGTTTTGAAACCCGTTATTAAATTTGACCTTAGACGGTATTCCCAACTATTATGAGAGAACTACCAATTTGTGCTACAACTTCAACAAAATATAAAAAATAATTTAGTTGTTTCTTTCTTCTTTTTGTGAAAATATAATGCACCATGAGGAAGTCATAGTTTGAACGTCCAAAGACGAACATAAATCCGAACTGTAACATTGTGTATGGGAGTGTGAGCGTCACGTACAATGTGACTAGATGAGTATTATCTAACCATAACAAGAACACGTGAAGTGCTGTCCCAATGATTGATTGATTTAAATACGCTTCGTTGCAAAATGAAAATACATAAAAAATAAATGTATTTTGCGATGACATAAAAAAGCGATAGTTGGACTCCATTGCAATTATCGTAAACCTGTTGGAAATATTTAGTTTGGGCCGAGATATGATCGGTGCTACTTCCTCGTGACATGACGTCTATCACACATCCCTCACGAGACACACCACGCGCTCTAGCTCTGTACAATTTTACATCCCACATTTACAGTAAAAAGTGCATGTGTCATATCGTGGGGGCCCTAGTATTATAGAGAAACCTTCCAATTTGCGAACTGTCAGGGCAGATGATAGTTATTTTATTTTCGCTTTTCAATTATCGGCAACAAAATGTAATATTGGGAAGGGAACTAGGAACACTGTGTATCTGCAGCAGCAGCAGATAAAATATGTAGGTTTTTTATTTCGCCATTCCAATGCTGCGTCAGCTCCTGATTCTACAGAGAGGCAATATTTCAAATACGACAGTTCACATGACGAAGTAATCCCCCAAATCAGAAAATCAGCTCCAAGTTTAATCAAATCATAGCATTACAAAGACAGATTTTTAAATTTAATTCGACATTTGATGAATGAGGCTGAACCTGTAACCAATTTTCCAAAGAGGTATGGGAATAATGTGGAACTTCTTTTGGGACAGAGCTATACATCACCTTCAAACTCCTCGTTTTAAATATAAAAAAACCTGTTTTGATAAAACATAAAGATATCAAGCCCGTTTATTTCCGTATCCTTTATCTATTTACTTTTTGAACATTTCTGTTCTGGATTTAAGCCTTTGGGGACAGGTTACGTGACCTCGTATGACCTTTTACCTTGCTGTTGAAGTTATTATTACAATGACAATGAAAACTATGAAAGTCGTAACCGGCCATAAGGTAGGAGGAGGATTTCGACACAGCACGGGCATGTGTATGTCAGACATTGCTGTTATTCCATACACATGCTGAATGTCCACGTGCTAGAACAGTTGTGTATAGTGATGACCAATACTGTAGTATTCACGGTTGCATGGCTACCAAATTTTTAAAGAACCGAAAACCTGATCCCACCTTTTGACATTCGACATAAAAATTATTGGAAACTGTTTAAGCTTCCTCTCATAGACACAAAAAGCATACCCGATATTTCTCCAAAGACAATTCAAATTAACAAATTTGGTGGGTCTATGCTTATATCATTAACAAAAAACCTTCACTTTTCCCCATGTGTAGAGACATCTTCAGCGGGAGAACACGTCGCAGTATCTGTCATGAACTCTAACGTACAAGGATGGATCGAACGGAGGGATGAAGGATGCATTGGCTTGTGCTGTTGCTGGCAGAACATCATCATTTCGGCTTCCTGATGGTGCATCTAGTTTCATACAGAAGAAATCACAGCTATCCGAAGTGTTATCGAAAATAAACAGATCAGAAAATATAAATTCTGCATTAAGGGAAAACTCTGTGAAGGTTTGGGTTGAACTTTTATAATACTATAGCATTCCCATGAACCATTTTTTCATTCATAAAACTCCATTGTAAAGTACTGTTACATAATAATTATATGGTTTCTTTGTCTTGTTGGACTCCAATGATACGTATTTTTTGACGCAGCTACCAAAACAGTGCTTAAATGGGTACCAAATAAATAAACAAAACCTTATTCCAATTTCAAACCTGATGTAACCAGTTACATAAAACCTAACTAGCAACGAAGATTGTCAAATGATAATTGCAATAAACTCTTATGTCGTCAGAACTTCGAATGGGACATATGCTACTCTTCGTACTTCGGCGACAGGATCCGCCCTCTTGCCATTCATGTAACACCCATATTACTGTTCCTCTCATACTTATAGAAAGAGCTGATTTTAGACAGGCTCGAGACTACTGTGGTTTGTTATTTATATTGTGTTCCTATTCTTTTTTGTTGACAAAATGTTATTATTCTTTTTGGAGTTGACAGCGATGATACTATTTATATGGCTTGTACTGAAGTATCATATTGTTACTGTTTTCGGGGAAAAGAAAAAATGATTACACTAACTTAATACGGTTGGTGTCATTTAACGGTTGATTCTGTTTTTGTCGATATCATGGGCTGATGAATTTAATTTTTCTTGAGACAAATTTAAATAACTGCAAAGTTTGCATTTGCATTTTGTCTCCAGACAAACTCTCAAATATTACCATAATTTATGGGATCAACCAATGCAATATCGCCCTTTTGTTAATTACTGTGACTTTTGTTAGTTCACCGTTACTAGACATACCGGATCTTTAGATATAGTGCGGCATTACATGTTTATTGTCATGGACTCTGTCATTATTTCACAATAGCTTAATTTAAGGATGTAGATTTTGATATTTGAGTATTGTTTATTTCAATAAATGTCGTCAAAAACGTAAACGGTTCGGAATTAGAAACGAATTGTTCATACACTCAAAAGAGATCATGTTAATTTAGTCAATCTCTTGGATAAATAATTCGGGCATCATTTGACAATTTTACCGAGTCCAATTTCATGGGAATTGGGTTTTACTATCGATTGTTTCCAGGCAGAACTTTCAAAAATCAATTATCGCAATATTACAAATTATTATAGCCAAGCAATACAGTCTTTAATATACTGTCAACGCGCAATTTGTTTCATTTAAGATACTAGTGTTTCTAATTAGTCTATAAACACACAAATATAATTTAGGTGCTCTGAAGCAATGTTATCCAAAGGGGAGGGGACGTGGGTTATATATATCACAGAAGAACAACATGTTTTAATGGGTTGATTTATAGGCTTGATATATACTTGATACTTATAAAACATTCAATTTCATCCGGGTGTTTCTTATATATTTTTGAACAAGATTATCCAAAAATAACTCTTAGCATAGTGTACTTTTAAAACTGTTCGCATCAATATATGTCATCGAACGACAAACAATGTGTTTCCTTTATGCATTACAAACATTTATAATAGCCATCGATGATGCTGTAAAATTGAGGTGAAAATCTGTGGATCGCCTTGAGGCGGCATTCTGACTACTCTACGATAGAAATAGGTCAAACAAATCTAAACCAACCAATCGAAATGCACTTTTATAAATGTTCCATTTATTTTCATTATTTCTCAATTACAAGTTGTCAGTCGTTCTCGTACATTCGATATCAATTATGCACAACTTATATAAAATGTGAACGTGTTTTCGTTGACTACCACTGTACATTACCTATGAGACTCTAACGACCGTTTAAAAAATAACCATATTTCAGAGTACATGTGACCTACTATTGCCGGTAGATAATGGATTTTAATTCGAGGACGGAGCAGATTCTCTCTACTCCGCGAGTTGAAACACGTTGTAGTGAAAACCGTTCAGTATTTATGTTCACTATGCTCGTATCGTTAGTTGTGTAAACCTGACTTTTAGACGAGTGTCATAATCAAGATAATTTACCCGTATCTTCCCTCTGGTAACGACACTGTACACTGCATTGGTGACCAACACATGTACCAATCAACTGACACGTGACAATGTGCAATATAGGCTGTGTCAGTTCTATAGACTTTATCTTTTTATGACATTATTAGGAATTCAAGGCATCGTTACAATTTTCCTTTTAATAGGATTTGAATACCGAACAATCGAAGCAGAACCAGAACCTAAGATATATGTATAAACGACACCAACTATAACCCATCTACACTTTATTATTACAAAGTAAAAGTTAGTGCTTAGGGGTATAGCAAGTTTCTGTTTGCACAAGATCAGGCTTTACCACAAGGCCATCTGTCACAACCCTGATTCTCTTGTGCATGGCGTTCATCAGTGCATTTATACTTCTGATGTGGATATTCTTCCACTCTTCCAACAAGGCAGTCCTTTGTTGGTCGTCCCACATATGTTAGATAAGGGACAAAGAGTCTGGACTGTACGGCGGCCAGTCGAGAGGGTTCATGTTATGGTTTGTGAGAAAGACTTGACAACATCTTGCTATATGGGGCCGGGCATGATCATGCAGGACAATTGGGTGATGCTGTTGAAGATTCCGTGCCTTATATCTTACGGCGGTAAAATTTCCGGGTACCACAATCAACGGTGGCTTTATTCCGTGAAATATCCCTCCCAAGCCAACCACAAACTGATCCCTCTCAAGAACGTAAGCGTCAGCGAAGCGTTTTCCACAACGTCGGTATACATAACGTCGACCGTCCGGACGAAAAAGAGTGAACCGGGAATCGTCTTTGGAAAGGACCTGTCTCCATTGCCTCAGTGTTAATAGTCTTGGAGCATGTGCCGCCAACCAAGCCATACGACGCGACGGGCACAAGTGAGAGGCGACCAACATATCGACGATGACCTCGCTGACCAACCTCTCGCAATCGGCTCCTTACAGTTTTTGGGGTGAACGTGGCGATTATGATTGCCTACCGTATTAATAGCGGTTTCAGTGCCAGTAACATGGCAATTATGCAAGTTGGCAAGACGAATAGCCCTGTCTAGATTATCGTGTTGTTACGCGCGGACATCCCTATCGCATCCGGTCGGAATCCCTTCCGGTGTCTCTCAGACGACGGACAAGACGTTTTATGATGGAAACTTGTACACAGAACTACATAGCAACCTGTTATTGCCTTTGACTTTGTATTTGCAATGCAAAAGCCTGACCCCTCTGAATTTCCGTCAGCCGATTGCAAGAGATTCAACAGTAATTAGCGGTTTGACTGGATATATTGACGAACTTGTCATCGTTATTCTGCACGTGATTTTAGCATTTTAACACTTTCACTATATGACACGGTACATTACACGGTTGAGTAGTTTTAGACACCGGTTTGAGTGCACAGTGATCAAGATACTAGTCTGAACGGATTTTCATAATTTTAGGCAAAGCAGTTAAATAATTGTTGCATACTTTGTTACCCTGCGTTTCCTACGGCACTCTGATAACGTTGATTACATTAACGTTTGAAAAAGATATTTTGTCGTTGTGTGTTGATGCTGTGGTATATTTTGTCGTTGTGTGATGATGCTGTGGTATATTTTGTCGTTGTGTGTTGATGCTGTGGTATATTTTGTAGTTGTATGTTGATGCTGTGGTATATTTTGTCGTTGTGTGTTGATGACATGGTATAATGTGTCGTTGTGTGTTGATACTGTGGTATATTTTGTCGTTGTGTGTTGATGTTGTGATATATTTCGTCGTTGTGTGTTGATGTTGAAGTACATTTCGTCGTTTTGTTTGATGCTGTGGTATATTTTGCAGTTGTGCGGCTATGATCTATGTTTTACATAGCGATTTGAAGTCAACAAAAAATCAATTTTACGGAATATAATAAGGAAATGCCAAAGTACACATGACACCTCAGTTCTGACGACCGTTTCCAGGCGACATCTAATCACCTATTGGCTATTAGGTATGCCATACTATCTCATACATTGCACATTTTAATTAAGATTTTCTCCCTGCCCTCGTAAAAGTGACGTCGGACAACATGTAGTGCCGAAAATATCATGAAAAAACATGCCAGGCTTGATTACTACTGGAGAGAGATGTACCGTTGTCGCTTACGAGCTCTTCACAGCTGATGTCATGTTTGTTTGAAAGACGATTCTTCCGCTGACTAAACCTGAATACCACCAGCATTGATCTGTGATGATTTACCCCAAAACGTCATATCAATAACGATTTGTATGCAATGGCTAAACAGGAATAATATTGTTATATCGTAAAAGAAATCTGGATCGCTTAACTTTTACGAAAGTTTTCATGTTTTTCTTTGCCAAGGGTATTTTGATGATGTCATCATTTGTACACATTTGATATCATCACTTCATGTTCTGAATCTTTTTTATATGAATTAGGCTTTAAAATCCTATTATTACTAGAACACACCTATGTTTAGCTGTTTGAAAATGCTCATGTGATGCCAAGTGCCTGTTCGTTAATGCAGAACAACTGGTTTGTCTGTTTTTAAATGCAACGTTTTCGGTAATAAATCCTGACGGAGCTCCAAATGTTTATGCAGGCCTTGCAAGGCTTTGTCAATGCTCGCCTAAAAGCAGCATCAGATTACTTAGTCCGAACTTATTTCATAAACGAATAACTATGGTTCAACCGGTCCAACCGCTTGGATCGCGATAAACGAAAGCCACCCAAGTGTATGTAAGTGTTTTCTTCTCACGTCAAAAAGGATGTTTTCATGTCGGTATCGAGGCTAATTAACAATTAACTCACGGCAAAACCACATCGAGAGATCATGGTCACGTGACGTTTATATTTTCACTAACAGAATTAGGATGCGGAAATACATTGCATGGAATAGATCGGAAAGGACAAGAAAAGGCACGAAACCTAATTAGGAGTTGTATCACATTTTTGCAGCTGCAATAATTTGTCATGAAAAAAATCAGGCACAAATATCACAGCTTTGTTATAATTTCTCAGTATATTTTGAAGGATGTCTTCTGTAGTATGACGGGAATACTCAATGGAATCAAACAGCTACTGCTAGGCACATGATTACCGAGGTCTGGTAATCGAAATCTGCCTTGGATAAACTGGTTCACAGTGATTGCCATTTCAGTTTTATTCTTGCGTTATACAGGATACATTGTTGCAGCAGTTGAATTTATGACAAAGTTAAATAAAATAAGGTAGATGTACCTTGAGGATGGAAATATGTACAGTTTGCTGTCACTTAACACTGTGAAACACAACAGTGTAAATATACAGACAAATGAACACAATGATATTTTATTTCCACGCGAGACGACTAGAAAAAAGGAAATTAACAAGTGTATTGATATTGATTTTACACACTATTCCGAATGGATTATCTGATCATTTGTTATTTGATCATGTATTAATATAATTTTAATTAACATTTTTCAATAATTTTTACCCAAAGATAATTGTTTTCTAATGTTGATGATTGATTAGTGTTTGCATTTGCATAAACCGTTCTTCGGAAAATGAGTTTGCGTTCTAATTATGTTTGTTTCAAAATATCTTACTTAATAGCCGTACGAAACTAATAAGTGAAAAAGAAAATGCCAAAAAAACGTAAAACTCAAAACACGCGTTATTTTCACAAGTAGTTAATCGGTGAAAATACGTTATAGATATATTGACATTCAAAATATTACAAGAGGTAGAAATAAATTAATAAAAGAAAAACATCTGTTTAGTGTCAGAATTAGAAGTATATTTGTTCTATGTTTAGATCTAGGGAACAGTTTGGCAACAACTGTCAAGGTGAAGGGGAAATGTTATACATTTTGTCATTAACATTCTGATTTACCTGTCAGAGAAATAATGTAACGGACGTTTTCTCAAAAATTTTCACTAAACCTTTCTGCTGCAATATTTGACATTTATTTAAATTTGAATTTTGAGTGTTCTTAAAGCTAGCCACCAGTAAAGTGTAAGCAACGTGTATGGTACTACATGGTGGGTGAATGGCCTAATTGGAGGAGCGCTAAGTCAAATAACTTCTTAACCGAGACTCCATATCTCATAGTTCATTATTTTATCTAATCAAAGTAGGTTGCTTAACACTGGGTTTTAACTGAGAACTCTTCCGCGTAGTGAATTTCCACGAAGTTAAAAACTCATGGCAATTGTAAGTTATAGTCAATCGTTTGTGTGCTTAAGAAGAATTTCTGCAAGTAGACAACATAACAAACACTGCATCTCTTTTTGGAGAGTGCGTTTAAGCTTTTTAAACTAATGGGGCTTTTTAATTAATAAAATGTATGTATTTTTCAGTGTGATGACGTCACTGTCGCCAATGGAGAACGTAACTCGCTTGTTAAACCAACTGCTGTTGAATTATCACAAAGAGGTCCGTCCTGGGTTTGGAGGTAAGCTTTTATATAAGTTGTATAAATACCGCTATCAGTATACGTTTACAGTATAAATACCGCTATCAGTATACGTTTACAGTATAAATACCGCTATCAGTATACGTTTACAGTATGGCTTAATAGCCATACAAATAGTGTCGAATTTATCACAACAAATACCGCCCTCGTGCACGTGTTTACACTCCAGATCCTGCCACAGATCCGATGTTTCAAAACAAAACAAATTGCCCCTCCGTATTAATCTGCATGGTACTAACAGGACACTTATGTAAGATTACCTCTTTGTTTTTCTTCCGTGTCCACTGTGAGGGGCGTGGCATTGAAGGAATGAAACGTCATCTGCTCTATACAGTACAAGTATTTGAAATATATATCTTTTCATTTTACGTTTTAGTTGTTTACTTATTCATTCTTCTCAATGTGAATTGAATGTTTCTTCATTGACACAATTAAGAGAATATTTTAAAGCGTATTATTTGAACTCGTGTTTACCCTCCTATCTTCCTAAATACATTAAGCCGTATGACAAAGATATTAACTACATCAGGTCTATCGTTGTGTACCTATTTATTTACACATTTATCGATCTAAAAAAAACAAATGCGAAAATGGTGTAGTTCAATCGCACCCTCTTACATATAAACCCGGAATGAATGTATTGCTGCCGTAACAGCAACCCTGTCCCTCATAGGGTTTGCTTCGTTTTCGGGGTTTTCAATTAAAAAAAGTTTGATTTTGTAAAAGATTAGGGTGTAATCGTGTAATCAGAACAGTGATCCGAACTGCCGTTTTCATCCTGCATGAGCGGCTCCTAGGAATGCAATTTTAATGAGGTGTCACTTCCAATATGGAAATAATCCGTAGCTACGTCTTAAAAATGCTCCAAGTTGTCAGTAAACATTCATTGAAACCTCACATAATCTATTTTCTGAAAGACTGCGATAAAAAAAATAAGAAACTGTTGTGTAACTCGTGTTTTCATGGACATAAACGTGGCTCTGTGTCTCGTGGTTCGTCCTACCAAATCATCCAGTCTTCCCAGGAAATGTATCTATTTGTTTCCAGGGGTATTTACATACGCCATCAAGTCGTCGTTAGAACGCTTGCTTGGCATACCCCCATCCATCACACGAGCTGAGCTCTCTCTAGATGCAGTATTCCTCCAGTTAGGTCTGTCCTGGTTTGTCATTTGCCAACCAAACTACAGTAAATTCAATTTCGCTAGCTTTGAAGCAATATTGGCACAGCGCGGCTATCGGCATTAGCTTTGTACGGATCAAATTGGCTTTCAATCATAAGGAAATAGAGAATTACTCTCTGGTCTATTTGGGCTATTTAAGAAAGGGTAATCCAATTGGTTGTTGCTGTACTGGACATGTTATACCGTCACTTGCCCGACACAAGTACTATTTTACCACGTTGATGGGATTCTTCATTGTTTGAACTTTCGGAATGGGTGTCGGAGAGTTATTGGGGCTGTGGCGTCGGATTGACCTTCAAGACAACAAGCAGGCATGGACAATTCCGGGAAGACACTCTCTCGTGACTGACCTGATTGCATAACGTCGGTTGAGATTGAAGATTTCAGACAAGGTTTATTTGGGAAGGGTGACCAATGTCATTGTTCTGCCGCGCGCAGACCGAGTCATCATTAGCTTTTCTGACCTATGCAAACACGAAGACACAATTGTAGAAATCGGATTATTTAGTCTGTCTGTATTTGTATTAGTCTGCTATCACTGCGTATAAGTTTTGTCGTTATTTTCTGACATTTGTTATATGGGAATCCAAAAGACATCATATATCATTACAATTGTAGAAAAGTGTGCTGCTTTCTCAGAGCATTCACGTCTCTGGGTCTATAATAGGGTTCACTTCACCGTATAGTGGGTCTTTGCTTCAGAACGCTTGAAGCCGTTACCGATATATGAGATAGAATATAAATATATAAAAATATCTAATAATTTAAACGGTACAATCGCGTGATTTATTTCCAATTTGGTTAAAGGTCATTCTGATATCGAGTAAGGAACATCAAGTTTCTCTCAACTTTTTTTTTTTTAAATTTTATGGCCATAGGTATATTGCCGTTTAATACAGTGCGTAGCCATGCTAACTGAACGCTGGCCAACAGTCTGTCATAGTAACATTCGTCACAGCGTCTGTATGGAGACCATTTATTCAAATTTTATTGCAAATCAACGAAGTTTCCATTGCCTGGTGGTCGGCAGTGGTATTTATTTGTACTGTTATCGTAACACGTAGACTGGCTTTCGAAGCCAAAACCGCGGCGAATTTTTTATCGTAAAAATAGGATTTATACTTGCAAAATGTAAAAGGTTCATATGTTATCGAGTTAAAGATTTCTTTGGTAAGGTAAATTTGTTTAACGTCACAAAAGAGTCTTGACTTAACATCCATCAAATACAACAAAAAGTAGTCCGCCGTTTTGATATCGAGAATATCGGTCCCGGGGGATCAAATATAAAACAGATGAAACATTAAATTGATTTAGATATACAGCTATTTAGTTGAGCTTCCATTTCATATGAAACTTTTAAAACGATTCTAGAAGTTTACCGTGCTCTCATGTTATGGAGGTTCTGCCGAAGTAGGTAGACATCTTTTATTGACGAGGTTTTAACGACCTCATATCAATTAGAAACAATTTATATATCTTTTGTATCAAATTACCAAGAATGTATATGACTATTCGCGAACATTTATTTTTGACTTTCTAGAGTTTTATTTTAACGCCATCTTTTCAACGTTTTGTTTGTTGCCTTCAGTATGACGTCACATGTAATTACTATTATCATACCACTTCTGACGTTCAAATAGGTGTAGTCGAAGTAAGTGTATAAATTACAAGTTTAAATCTACCGTAAACTGATATTTCTTACGTCAACAGTATGTTTTAAGCATCTGTTATATTTTATGTAGCATAACAACAGATTATGTAATTACAGCCAACGCAACGACAGACAATCTACTGTAGACAACGTGACCCTAAATAAATACACCGTAACAACAGACAACCTTACTAT
Organism: Chlamys rubida; assembly: GCA_032359455.1. Lineage (NCBI taxonomy): Eukaryota > Metazoa > Mollusca > Bivalvia > Pectinida > Pectinidae > Chlamys > Chlamys rubida. The sequence goes on along the minus strand of JAUMHH010017673.1, from coordinate 2,160 downwards.
AGACACAGGGTTATCCATGTTTATTTAACTCGACTCGTGTTAGGCAATTACAAAATTGTTACAAAATATACGACATTTACCGATTGTCTTTTGAAATTTGAAAATGAACTTATGATAGTTGGATAACATGATAACCAATAATCCTAATTTAAGGAAACTTTTTACATCATATATAAAAAATTGTAATTTGCAGTTGAAAACAACAGGGTTCCTGTTTCCAGCCAGGGAAACAATTGTCATGGCCTCTGATGTTACATTGGGGGATGCTAGCATTACATGACGTCATAATTAGAAGTGTGGCCAATGATATCTCTCCCAGGATGTTACCCACTACTGGGTAGCTAACGTATTTATCAACTTCTAGACAATTTATTTAACGAGTCAAGTGTGAGAATAACCTAAAGAAGTTTCGATAGAAAATGTGATACCAACCGACACGACTACAAGCTACGTAGCAACCTTACCACAGTCGAAACATTCCAATCGTAATTAGAAATACACACTTTTGCTCTGAAATCTTCCAAAAACAACTGTGAATTATAATATCATAACGTACATTTGTAATTACAGCTGTAACTCAATGATTAAGACATCAAAGATACCTAGACGTTCCTTAATTTTAGCTGTTCAATTTATTGACAATCTACCTCACATTTGAAATGAAATGCAAAATATGTATACCGCTGTCATGTCATTTTCAAAATTAATGGAATGTATGGATAGAAGTATTCAGTTTTAGTCTGTCGATCACTACTATCCTAGAGTTCCGAACAGGTTTAGTGGCAAGTAATCGTACAGCAATAACATGCGTTTTTCGATTAGTCTGCAGTACCGTTCAATATAGCAGGACTTTAATTTACTACTTAGTACGGTTTAATGATACATATATGTAAAATATTATAATTATCATGATGTTTTAAAAATAATCGTTTAATTAACAAAATGTTTGGAATGCAATCTTAATATAAAACAACAGGTTCAATTTTAATTTGTCGCAGTTTCTGTGCTACGGTTTCACCCAAGCAAATTAAAGACGAGAAGGTTTCTACGAGTTCCTACACTCCCGGCGACGAAATGATTTGTTATTACTATATACCATGTATTGGAGTGAAGATAAGATACTGTTACAGTTTTCTAGTTTTCAATGCGGGTTTTCCAATTTAACTTACGTCAGTAAATCCATTAAGGAGATTATAGTAAAAACCGATAGCCCACAAATCTGTTTCGTCGTTATGAGGAATACAATACCATTAGATACAGAACGAATAACAACTTTCTATTTGATTTCTCGATTTCATTGGTTAATCCCTGGGGCGGACATCTCGGAATAGGGAGTCTTAACCACTGACATGGAGAAAGTCTCGGCTCCACGAAGCCATTCCAAATTACTTTTATATATTCTACTTTCTGTTTGTCGATTCATTTCCAGGATGGTTCATGCATCTCAAACATCAATCCCGTACAAGTTGTTTTTGTCGTGTCAATCATGAAATGGTATAAGGGTTCAACACCTATCCGACAAGCCGACAGAAACACAAACTCCCTACATCACGTAATCCTCAATGTCGCGGTGATAAGTCTTACATTTTAGCAAATCAGACTTACGTCTACCCTGTCGGCCTGGAGAGATTTAGGGGTTGTTTCAAGGATCCTCCATGACGCTTTACCTCCCCCTCCATGACGCGTTACCTCCCCCTACTCAGCACATTCCAATGTTTGTTTCTCTGCTGTTCCATTCTGGTGGATGTACTTAGACTTTTATTGGAGTTTCAAATGTCAATGATCTTCTGCCTCCCAATCCCTCAATCAAACCCCAGCCGTTATGTTAAAGTCCCGGGGAGCCCCCCGTCACTACTACCTCCACTTTATCGGTAACATTTCAGACATTAGCATATTGTTCACGTGGTACTTAACGTCTTGATAGACAAGGTAGACATACACTCACTCCTTCTGACGGCGTTCTGTGTTGTTGGTTGCACCACTTTCTGAAAGAATTAAAGCACAGAATGTTAAAAGTATTAACTTGACTTTATAAAGAACGTGTTTCCTCTGCTTGGTGAGTCAACAAAGTATTCTTGTATTTATTCTTCTGTTATAACTATAGACAAATCATTGAGTGACCATGACGGTTGTATTGCTTGCATTGATATTCCCTGTATT
>JAUMHH010017662.1:0-10829 GCA_032359455.1 Chlamys rubida | reverse complement strand
TAGAGGAACCACGTGATACCACGCAGAGTCGGTGATTGGCTAATCCCAACAACAAGGCAAATATAATCGAAAGTTTTGGCGCGTAATTTTGAAAACCCCAAAACTTATACATAGGCTTATTAGATGTAACCACATAAATTTATTTATCTATAATAAATTGTATTGCTGCTGACTTGAGAATCAGGCGTTCACGTTGTGAAGATGATATACGCTGAATTTGCAAAACATGATCGTTTAGTAGAACGCTACATTAATACGTATACAAGTCTGTTTCTTCACATATCGGCATGGCCATTTACATGTCTACATGTTGAAAAGTCGTTAGATTAAATTTCGTCCGCTTGAAGGAAAATAAGTGATCGACTTCACGCGACATTTTAGAATGTTAAAGGAAACTTTGGAATTAGGGTGAAAAAACTCGAGTTATCTTAATTAAAGAAGATAAAGGTAGAGTCGCCTCTGCATAAGTGTATAAATAAATATAAACTTATTTAATTTTAAAATGTTTTTTTTTACTCCTAATGCCCCGGATGGAAGTTCTGAAGGTCTTAATGTGGAAGGAAACCAGAGTATCAGGAAAAAGGCAACGTGATTTGGTAGGTAACCCAATACATGACCACGTCCGATCGGGGAGTCGAACCCCGGCTGTCTTAGTAAGAGGCGAGTGTGCTATCACTGCGCCACCCGACCACCTGTAACGCTTTCGCCCGTGAATACAGCTAAATGATCACTGATGAATTCAAAATGGAATTAATTATTGATTCAACTTATGGTGTGTATTTTAGCACTTTCTGACATTTTATCTGATTTTAAGCCTCATAAAACAATAAAAAAAAATGGTAAAACAAAAGATTGCAAACAATGTGACTCAATATATCATTTCACTGTTTCAAGCTAACGCAAGAATACAAACACACCAACATACCCTTCCTCCATTACCCATACACACATGCACGCATACATAACACACATGGAGGAAATGAACTCTATAAAACAAAGAGAAAACGAAAAAACTCGACTTAAGTAGACCAAAGTGATGTGATGTCGTAATTGGGACTTTTATCGTTTTTAATTTTATGTTTCGAGACCATTGTGAATACCAAATGCTAAAGTGAACTTGACAGAACGTAATAAATTCTTGTGAAACATAACGAGAGCGCACGTATTACAACCCATGTGCTCTTGTAATCTGATAAGCTGTAAACTTTACAGGTCCAGGGGTAATATGTACAAGTAACAAGTGAAATATTTGTATTTGAAGAGTGGTTTGAACGGATCTGAGGCGCAGTAAATATTCGCCAAAATGTCTGTTGCATGCTGTAAACAGCGGTGCTAGTCAAATCGTTGATGGACGACTCCGGTAATAATTACAATGTGTCTTCCGGGTTCTCATAACAAGTGGGGAAATAAATTGAAAGTGCAATCGAACCGCGGTCTCGTTCTGAACATTAACAGCATACTTACTCATCAAACCCTGTAGGTTCAATTGTTTTACCTGCTTCAATACACCACTGGTACGACGATATTCTGATTTTAAAACATCACTACGATAAAAATCTAGATACGTAATGACTTTTCCGTGTTTGGTTATAAAAACTCTTAACCGGGATTTAGATAAAAAAAAAAGCATCGCACTAGTTTGAATCAGTTTCGCATGGTTGACCCGTGGTTGGAACACGATTAATGAAATCTACTATAAAACAGGATAAATTCCTTCAAATATCTTCGTTTGTTGTACCATCAATAAGATGTACGGTTTCACCTGTCATTGCAAGTTTTGAGGTGATTAGAACCGATTATTCTAGTAGTTAACGTTCTAATGATAGCTTTTCATTGTTCGAGCTGATAGATTCGTCCTATGTACTCATCATGGAATCAGATCAGAGAAACCTTCAACACTCGACATAGCAATGATGAGCTCGAGGAGATTATTCTGTTTAAGTAGAAAGGGATTTAAGATTGCTCTATTAGCTCCGGGAAAACAACATCTCTACTTAACTCATAATCAATAAATAAAAATGTCAAGAATTGATCACGCCAGCGCCACTTAAATCTTGACATCTGACCCGGTCTACAGTTCTGACAATAGGTTTACAAGAGGTGCTTAGGTGGATGGCATCAGATAGAAAAAAGAAATAATAGGGACGAAAGAAAAGACCTATCGTTTATGGAGGAAGTATTGTAGCTAAGGTTAAAAAATCATCAGCTTATGTACTTCTGTGAACAGCATGTTGCAAGACATTTCTACGACCTTGACTTTGACATCTCTGACCACGGTTAAGTTTTTACACTTAAGTCAGCTACGGAGTATGAATTCCAGCTAGGGTCACCCAACTGCACATGTATACGCGCCTCTATGCGTAACTTTGACCTCTGTGTCTTACAAACGCATTCATATTTTAAGAGGAAAATTGAATCTCTAATCAACCTCCTAATTAATAGTTACCTTGGGACTTTAGGTCTACCAGTACTGATATAAACAAAGAGATAATCCAATCTTTTGCATGTTTCGGTCATTGAAATATAATGCTCGATGTCAAAATGCAGAATTTACAAAAATGTTAAATAAACAACTGTATTTCATTTTGTGGTGCATTTTGACGTAGTGCTAAATATTGCATACCGGAAGGTGAAGCTATATATAACTGTGTGTGATATCCTGTGCTTTGGGACAGTACCGGCAAATGTTTAATTCAGGAAGGACAATTTGTATGTTCTGCATAAGACTTTCTCATGAATAAAACTGATATGGATCACCTTTATTGTACACGATTTTTGCTATTTTCTGTATTAGGCATACGAGGCATGGCAACAGTGAGACACGCAAGAAATATGTGTAGAAAAGAGGAGGAAAGCTCGTGGAACTTTCAAACTTCACTTTCCTTTTTTTATCTACGATTTACCATTATGACGTAAGATGGTCAATGTAGCATCGCAATACTATCATATCACAAGTGTATTCCTCAAAATGAAACTGATATTTTAAATCTTAAGAGATCACACACAAGGTAAGCCTAGCTATATTTAGATGTTAAGTCTGCCCCTACTAATATATCTGGGTCGAACTTTCTGGAAATGATGACAGTGGATATATAATACACACAGTTTGTGATGTCTTCTTTGATAAAAGACAAATCTAAATGCCCCCTAAAAGAAAAGAAAAAAGAAAAAAAATACTAAGAAAGTAGTATTTATCTATGTGTGGTCCTTAATGATATTTTTCAATTCACTATTTTTTGTGAATACTTATTTTGAATGATACATTTGTGAGATATTTTGATTCGCTATCAATTTACCTCACAAATTAATCCAAAATTTACTTTCCGCGAAATATAGTTGACGCTGCAGTATTGCACTGAGTTCTTTTCCGTCAAGACACTGACCTGATCTCATGTCTAGCCATCATTATAGCGCAAGCATGGAATAGTTACACGCGCGTGCACTTATCACATGGAATGCCACGGCGATTGCATGCATTCCCAATGAAAACCATCGTTACAAAACAGACCTGGAAGATTTATAATTTGGACTTGTCTGAATCATGAGCCAGTATTGTTAATAAAACCAGGAACTCATAAACAAACGATATGTAGCAGTTATTCAGTATATTCCGGAATATTTGTACATTATCCTGTTTTGCCGACCGAACTATTAGTCACTACTGTCGTAATGTATAATGTGCGGCATACACTTCTAGGTTATCAAGATTACTTGTTGGGAGACAAGTATGCTCAATTTACTTCTTACGTAACGCTAAACAACCTCGCCGAAACCTTTGATCCACTGCTCTTTGCAGGCGGCGAATCTTAGTAACTTACAATGGGACTTGAACGGCGATACAATGGGAGAAATGTCGAGCAGGCGTTGGACAAAGGTGAACATTAACTTGGCATACAAACGCTGATCGAAAAACGGGAAAATTTGAATGTTTCACCTAAAACTTTTTTTCGAAATTATACTGTGCGAATTTTGTTCTTATTCAAAAGGTTGTTAGGTTTGGTATTAGTTTTTATTTTTGTTTAACATCCTATTAACAGCTTAGGTCATTTGAGGACGTGCCTCCATGTGTGTTGTGTATGCGTACATGTGTGTTTGTGTGTCGGAGACAGAGTATGTTGGTGTACTTGCCTCCTTGTGATAGCGCGGATCTGATGCCGACTTTAGAGTGCTATCTCACTGAAATGCCATGCTGAAGGCACCTTGCACACCATCTCGCCCGATCAGATTATATTACCAACGGGTGAACAAGTTGTTGCCATTACCCTAAATGCTGAACGTTAAGCAGGGAATAACAACTACCATTTTAAGGACTTTGGTACGTCCCGGCCTGAAGACAAAACCCAATGCCTTCCTCACCTGGGCGAAAACGCTCGACATTAAAACATTAAGAGATAGATAGAAATTGGAAGAAAGATAGAGATCCCGAATGTTGCAATGGTGCAGCTGATATATTTTGGTCGGTTTCGTGTCGCCAAATAGAGGGCACAAAAGCAAATCTCAAATTCTGCAGTGGGTTTCTGCATTAGTCGCCTCTTACAATACATGCAGTGCGTAACCGCATGTGTATTCTTTTCTCGATCCCCGACCTGCGGGGGTGGGTTGTTAGGACTTGTCAAAAGCCGTTAACATGTAATATTATTGCTGACGTATTGGTCCCGATGAAACATCTATGGTAACAAAATTAGGATGCTAAAATTGCACGAATTATGTTGTTTATTTTCAAATGCCGTTGAAAACGTATTTTTCGAGCACTTCTTGTTTTTGTACACCTTGTGGTGAACTCTCGGAGGATGCATATACAAATTAATGTACCAGATTCATGCAGTATCACCCAAACAGGTATTCGCTGCTAATGGCACCATCGTTAGTCAACAACATAACGGCCGTTCAGATCGTTGTTCTTACTATTTACAGTTTTGCGACGAGAACTGTACTAACATCTGTATCCCCTTATGTTGAGGTACTATGTATGCACAGAGTGCTACCTTGGTATGAACTAATACCTTCGCCCTTTGTGTAAAACAATATAGCTTCCTCCAACGACATCACTTTAACACCAAACACGAAACTCTAGTAGACTTATATACAATGCATTGAAATCGCGACCGAACTTAACTCTATGGATCCGTACTATTTACATTCGCTCTCATGTTCGATCGTTCCCTTTGTCTTTGGTTATACTATTCCCAAAACAATATTAGACGATTGTTTTTCTTGAAGAAAATTACTAAAAAAGTACAAACAAGTTCAGTTCGCGAGGTTGTTAACATTCTGATAACTACTTCACGTTAATCGTTTCGAACCCACACGTTACCTTTAGTTCGATCCATATCCCTTGGACGCTCCAATTTTATTTAAGAAATAACTAACGTATGAACGTGCATTATGATGGAATATATAACGAAGGCTAGTAAGTGTTGAAAAAGATAGTCAACGAAGGCTGCTAGTTGATTAATTTTCCAACATTTTCGAATCTCAAGTAATATTTTCTACCATATTGTACAAACATATGTTGATTAAATTAATTCTACCAAGTAAAATGTGATTAAAGTCTTTTTTCGTGTCTAACTCAGTGCCCATACGCCTATGATAAGCTAGATAACCTAGATAATCTAATTATTTAAAGTTTGCTGTTCTTTTGCGCGCGTTTACATTTATCACATGATGCCTATGTCTTCATTTCACAACAAGCTGTGCGTTTTTATCATTTCTGACACAGTGGGCTGTTGTCCTTTTTTATCTATTTAACCTGGATATATGTGGGATGTTTCATTTAACAATGACGCAATGCTTGATACCAGATGATTATTTCAATCAATAACAAAACATCATTTTATCGATGTATTGATCAGCTACAAGACCAAAGTCACGATTATCAAATTGGGAGAAATGTCGACCAGACTTCCGTAATTTCTTACATTTCCCGTTGGTGCCATCGGCCACAACAGCGATAAACTTTAACTGTGTCCAACAGAGCTACGACAAGGTTCTTCTCTGACGCCATCTTTAATGCTGAATAGTCATGCAAAACAAATCAAAACAACAATATTTAGAATCGTAAGTAGTTAAATTCGGTGTCAAATTTATTTTTAACTCTTTCTCCTTCTGTTTATATGGTTTATATACATTTTGCATAAACATATTTCCTAATGTTTTTTACTGACATTTAGCAATAGAAACGAAAACAAAATTTTAGCACATATCAATGATTTCCGTTTGTAGGCTGAGATCAAATGTATGGTATAACTTTAGATACAATTACCCTTGTCAAAATCCTGTGTTAAGTATATGCTGAGTGCATTAAGAAAACACGTTCCTAGGCCGTCCTCATAACATATATAAAGGGTTTTAACAGATTCCTAGACAACAAGATAGCAGGCCCTAATGATGATGGATATATCATACAGTCTGATTCTAGTTTCTCTCCATGACAGTGGAAATTAACTAAATCATATACGAACCATTTCAAGCCCAAGAATGACTGATGAGGTTTTCGTCTTCATTACCTATTTTTATTCTCGACTATACACCATAAGCTGTGAATTACGTAACGATGCTCATATTTTTTTTCTTTTTGGAGATTTTTAAAGGAACACAAAAGTTATTTGTCTTTCCAAATCTAACTAGCTGCTGCTATTGCGTGGGGAAAAAAACAATATTAGTTTGTTACCTACGCCGTGACCTGCAGAAATTGGTTTCTCCTACTGGTAAATTTGAATCACCGGATATTATGCTGTTTTTAATCTGTTTACAACATATACATCATACAGATATACATTTAATACGTTCTTTGAAAGGAAGTTTGATTGATGAAGCGCCGTTTGGCGTCAAAGTACATGTAATAAACATTTCATCAAAATTTCCAATAAAGGAAAAGTTTTATTACAAAAAAAATGTCATTATTCGCTGAATTCCCAACAGTTGAAAGAACGATTTTCCTATTTTCCTTAATAATAGATAGGTTTTGCTAATATTAAAGTTGTACTTTTAAAGGTATGTTCATTTATTGGACGAACACGATTCTCATCTATATAAAAATTCAGAAAAACAATAGACTTTGTTTTCTAACATTTTCAATACTGTCGGAGTCCTTTGCTAACGCTCCCCTGAAAGTTCAGATAGATAATAAGCCTTGCGGTGTCCTGTATCCCAATTGCACGTAAGAGGCGACTAATGTGGTACCGGAATCCAGGGTTTCTCCTGTGTCTTCTGTCAAGGGAACATTGCAGATACCCAAACTAATCTGATGCATCTATTGCAACACTTGGTATCTACATAATCTTCCTATCTCTTATTTTGCTATTCTAGTTTTTCTTCTTCAGTAGATGTTAAACCCCGAACAAGCGTTTCTTTCATCACGTATGACCAAGGTTGTACAGTCTCATATTTGGAGAAGTAACCCACTGGCAGATGTGAATGTTACAAAAATCATCTAGGCTATATTTTCATATGAAATATTGGCTATTTTCACCACCCCTGGCAGCACATCTACTAGCGCCGGGCGTCAGGCTGGTGGGATGGCACACCCTGGGACAATCGCGTCAAGTCTGGGGAATATGTTCCCTCACTATCAAAGACACGCAAACAAGTCCTCGTGTAAAATTCGGCATCAGATCAGTGCTATCACATGGATGCATATACACCAATAGTCCACTTCCAGCACATACATACGTTACACACATGGAGGTACGTCCTTAAATGACTGGCAATAGGACTTTTAACCTAATAAAACAAAACCAATGCGATAAGTTATGATGACGACTAACTTTTGCTTAACGTAGTTTTAAAGTTTACCTGTATACTGGCAACGGGTTAACCAATTGTTACCATTACCTTAAATGCTGAATGTTTAGCGGGGAATAACAATTACCATTTTATGGACTTTGGTATATCCTTGCCTTGGGACAGAAACGCTCAACACTTTTGCCAAAAAAGAAGTATTACCAAACAAGGTGCTAGGAAATTGAAAGGTTGTTAGGAAGCAGAGAGAAAATATCAAGATCACAAGTGTTTCAATCGGCGCAGCAGATATATTTGTGTCCCCTAATAGAGGACAAACGCAAATCCTTTATTCCGTAGAGAGTTCCAACATTAGTTGTCTTTTACAAGATGCAATGTTTAACTACAGGTGTACTCTTCTCATGATTCCCAAACGTTCAGGGATGAAGCTCAATGTCACAAAATATCCCATACGCCAGTGGTCAATTAGAAATAACGAAATCATAGATAAATGCAAAAATGTATTGCTGTTGATTTACAGAAGTTTTAGAAATGGGCATTTCGAGATAAATATCCTGTTTTCATACCACGTGAACTGATGGTAGGCTAAAAACAGGAAATAGGCTGATGTCAGAATCTGTAGTTAATGACAAATCTCTTCTGTGAAAAGATGACCAACAAATATACTTAACTCAGCGACCCCATCCCTCATCATTTCCCCATCAATCTTGTGTTTTCGTGTTGTTTTATGTACTTCGTCGCCGGTTATGTCTGACAAGTGTCTTTGACTGCCATCTCGTCTTGATTGAGGAATTAATTTCTCTTCAAACTGTCCAGTTCATTTCTCCCAGGGCTTACAAACCAAATAACGAAACATAGACTCCTACCGTTATGAGCGTGCCGGCAGAAAACGGTTCTACCAAATATAAGGCTGTGATTTGATCTCTGTCTTACATAGACAATGTACCAGTCGGGAGAAGCTTTATTTAGAGTGAAACTCATATTAGCATTTATAATAAAGTCCCATATGTATCAGTCGGTGGCACCAGCCTGCTCAATGGATTATATAAATAAATATGCATTCAAGCGTCCGCATTGAATAAATGACTGCTTTATAATAAGAAAGTAATAGTGAAAATTTAATCTGTAATGTATTCTCAACAATTTCCCTTGCTTATCAACGCCCCTTAAACTGTAGTGGTGTTGATTAAACAGAAGTGTTAATCAACATATTTATATAGACTATTAGTATGTAAACACATCAGCGTGATACCAGTCAACAAACTTACCACAGCAAACACATTCCTACGCCGCCTGACTCGTAATTGACAAAACTGTCGACCACTCGACACTGTCTTAAAAATATGACAAAAGGACAATTCACAACTCTTAACCGTTGTTTAAAATGTTTATTAAGCTGTTGTTGCGTAATTTTAAATCATAATTTAAAAAAAAAACTCTTTAACGCTGATTTTAAATTTAAAACTTTAAAACAACGAAGCAACGATGCAAAAGGCACTACCAAAAACATTGACCTTTATCATAACACAAAAGGAAATAAAATATGACCCAATGGATCGTGACGGCGACACTACAATTTTCCATACTCTTCATCAACCAGCATCTCTTTAAACATTGTGTTGTGAGTTTGTCCGTCAGCAGTTTACGTCTATCACGGAAAACACGATAAAGCTCTTGAATATCGAATCAACTGCGACATGTAAACATCGTAGGATGGGGAGGCAGGGGTGTTACTATCAAGAAAAGGAATGTTAAGACAAACATGATAAATACCAGTTGCAGAGTCTTTATTTTAAACAGAATAAAGGTATCATCCCTCAGATATTGTAAGTGATGGAGTACCCCTTACAGTAATATTCTCAGTACGAGTATAAGAGACAAAGATATTATAAAAATCTCAACTAAAATAGTCAAGATTGAAAATAAGGATATATGAATAAAGTATATACAACAGCACTAATTTTACACAGACACAAAACATTAATAGGGATAAAATATACCACAGCGTTAACACACAGGCGAAACATCTACAAACACACAGGCGAAACATACCACAGCGTCAACACACAGGTGCAAATTATACCACAAAGTCTTTCATTCATATCTTTATTCCTCCATAATTGAAGAGTTACATATATATGCATAAAGAATAAATAGTGAATTAGAACAGAAATACGTGCAAAAATTATTAATGTGACAAAATAATAAAAGTAGAATTAATTCATTGACATCGAGGAAAAGAGAAGTAACACAAAAATGAAATAAAATATCAAAAAGATGCTACATTACAAAACACTAGCTTTGTAACATTCAGAAATAAGAATACAGAATGAAAAAATGAAGATAGGAGATACAAAAATATAAATATAAGCTCTAAGAAATTTAGCGATGAAAAGGGTTATATCATTGCTGTTTGACGAGCCACAAAGCTAACCAATCTATTTTACAACTGGTGTTCGGTTGATTTATATTTAGGACGGTGCACGTGGAGTTCAGCATGTAAGTTGTTAGTAGCGACATGCACGAACAAGCTGTAAGCCCTGGTCTGTACGAGTTTTCCACGTATCCCTAGAGCTCTGCTCGTGTCTATCATCTCGACTGCTATAGTGATCGATTGAGCACCACTATAACAAATACATGTAGATTAATAGGTTTAACATCCACTTAATGCTGCTAACACAATTTACTTAAAACAAAACGGTATCTGTTGGGGTAAAGAAACAAGCATAAGTTGAACAAACGCTGACTGGCTGGAATCTTTGCACAGGACCTGGGTCCTGGTACGCTATCACAAAACAGACGATACTTATAACGAACATATTCCCATCTTATACATCCCTGTCCGAGCGCACTATGGTTTTTCGTCCGTCCCCTCAGTTTCGTTTTGGATATAACTGTAGCATAGTTGGGCCAGGACGATTCCGATGACTACAATGTGGAGGTAGACTGGCCACCGTCTCTAGAATATTGAATAATTAAGAAAACAACTTTAACTCAAAAAATGTTGATCATTTGGATGTCTGATTCTAAGTTCTAAACTAGGGGGAGATAAGCTAGTAGTAAAATGCAGCCGAGAAATTCTTCATAAA
>JAUMHH010017651.1:0-10830 GCA_032359455.1 Chlamys rubida | reverse complement strand
TTTAGGCTTCTTGTTATCCTACACCTTCTGGTGCAAACAACTTCAACAACGCGATAATCAACCAAATACACCGTCCAAATGTGTATTTTAGTCTACCTGTATCTAAAAGATACACAGATATAGGTAACTTAAGACAAGCTGTTGTGATGTTCATGAAGAATGCAAAAGAGGAAACCCGATTTTACAACATCATACAAAACTTTTGCTCCAAAAACAGCTTAAATAATCAGGAATGGCAAAAATTTCTAATCGACCAAGGAAATGATGCAGTGTTCACAGATCCGATTGTTCGTGTTGCGACTGCGTATTATTTGAATGTCACAATCCGTCTATCTTATCGTGGTGAACCCTATGTTGACCTAAATCCTAATGCAACCTCTGGTATTGAAATGTTTCTTTTAGCATCCAATAACCATATTCAATCAGTAATTCCATCACACGAAGAAAAGGTTTTGCCATATCATGCTGAAAATTCTCTTTCAAAAGGAACTCAAAAGAAAGTCATGTCTCCTGAAGAAGCAATTGCCAAAAGAGCATCCATTATGGTAGCAAATGCTCGTTTTCTTGGATTGGACATGTCTTTGTGTCAATCAACTCCTGGTGATGGTAACTGCTTCTTCCACGCTGTAGTTGAGCAGATACATCGCTCTACTTGCCATCATAGACTGCCCTTAAACCTTAGGTTTATAGATATTGGAGACTTGAGAAAAGCAGTTGTCAATTATATCAGGAATACCAAACAAACCGATCCCTTTTGTCATGTCATTCAAGATTTTGGTTTGCAAAATATAATCGTAGATGATCGATTTCAACAAAACAACTTGGCTGGAAATCAATGGGAATTGTTTTTATCTAACCAAGAAAAAGATGCTGTGTATGCTGAGTTCATTGTTTGTGTTGCAACAGCATATTACTTGAATGTACACATTTTGGTGACAAGTGATACGTGTACACCTCAGCAGCCATCTTTTGATCTAAATCCCAATGCGACCTCTGGGATCACAATGTTTTTGGCTTCCCATAACAATGATCACTTTCAATCATTGATACCATCAAAAGAGCCATTACCATTACAATATAATGTGCAAAATTCACTTCGTCTTCCTACCTCATTTCCCTACCATTTTGACTTTGTTGTATCTAAAAGTAGTGTTGAACAACCCAGGAATAATCTAAAAGCTGATCATCATTCTTTGTCTTCGAAATCCGAATTGATCGAGGCTCAGCAGCAACAAAACTGTCAACCTGCTGAAAAAGAAACTGACGAGCAATTCAAATTTCGTATCAATAAAATGAGAAATGAAATCAACTATCAAAGGCAAAACCTTAAAAAAGAAGCAGCATATGTGAAACAGCAAGAAAAGCAAACTCTAGCACAGCAAACTCTAGCACAGCAATGTGAAGAATACAGTGTACCTTATGTTATGCCAGCTGAAAATGAAAACGTCATTGAAGCAGCTCAACGTATCAAGAAAATGAGATACAAGATCAACTATCAAAAGCGAAAGCTTAAAAAAGAAACCAAAGATGCGAAACAGCAAGAAAAGCAAACAAATCTTCAACAAACTCTAGTGCAGCAATGCGAAGAATATAATGTACAATATGTTGTGCCAGCTGAAAATGAAAATGTCATTGAAACTGGTAGGCGTATCAAAAAAATGAGAAACAGGATCGAATACGAAAGGGTTAAACAGAATAATCAACTAAACAATCAGCAACAAGAAGAACCGATGGAAGTTTCACAAGCTGACTTACCACCTAGAGAAGATGAAAGTCCTTCTTCCCCAATGGATGTTGATTGTGAGTCTGAAACTGATCTTACTGAACCTGATGAAAATGGTGATATCTTGGACTCGCTTCACCCTAACCCTGAAGTTGCAAAATCGGTCAGTGACTTTCTGGTTGGTGAAAATAATCATGATGTAGCCACTTGTTCATTATGTAAAGAAACAAGACCATTGTACAAGCCATCCTTTGACAACAAGACTGCCCGAGTGAAATTGAACACTTGGTGTGTAAAAAAAACTGGACTGTGTTATCGCTGCACCCAAGACAGATATCATAGAAATGCTGCAGCCAACCGCCACGAAAAGAATCAGAATAAGAATGATTCTAACTCAAAAAAGAATAATGACAAGAAAAAGAAGGATAAACCCAGTGACAAACCTGCTAAGTTTTCTGGATACCTCACTACTGATGAGAAAGATTTGGGTCCACCTACACACCCTATTCGCCATAATGGTATGCACTTTCTACCAATACCACCATTTCTCCAAAACCTTACCATGGTGGAAAGATTATTGATAGCCAAAATTACAGTTTGTACCAATGTGCACCTACTTCGCCATGGCATGTTGTCTTCCAAAGGACACAGCGTCAGTATACCAAATAAAATGGCGATTGCTAGACACTTGCCACAGCTACCAGATGAGATCGGGGTCATAGTATTGAAGAGGAAAAACCAAAACACTCGAAGTAGACAGTATGCTGTCAAAAGAGAAAAAGTTGAGCAAGCGTTAAAAGGACTTTGCTTCGGTTATCCTAATGGTGGCTATGACGAGGAGGAACCGGGGACCAAAGAATATGATGGTCCAAATTGTATGAATGTACAGTTGACTGGAAAGTATTTTGAACACCTTCCAAATAAATTTTATGCTGATGTCATAATTCATCAAGAACGAATAAATAATCTTCCAATTGAAAGGGCACAAATGCCCGGTCTTCAAGTTGAAGAGATGGATGATGAGATGACTGAAGACCAAAAAGGACCAGCTCCCAATCAATTCTTCATTCCATTTGATGAGAATGATGACAGTGTTACAACATCTGGCATAACATGCCCAGTCGATCCTCAGAATGTTGATAAGGAGCTCAAAATGATTATTAAAAAATTGACTGGATCAGAAGAAGTCCTACAGAATGGTGGTGTTGCCACAGCAGATTTGGATCACAGTCGTCAAGACCCAATTAAAGAGCTCAAAACTGCTGGCTTCTTTACCATGGTTGCCCCTGATATCTTCATTAATGGTACTTGTGATGTGACATGTAACAAAGTCGTTTCAATGCACCTCAATGAATGGGTTGAACATATTTATTATGTTGGAGAAGATCGTGTACCAAATCACCCATTTCTTA
This sequence comes from Chlamys rubida, assembly GCA_032359455.1. NCBI lineage: Eukaryota > Metazoa > Mollusca > Bivalvia > Pectinida > Pectinidae > Chlamys > Chlamys rubida. The sequence continues at coordinate 7,695 of JAUMHH010017651.1, read as the reverse complement.
GATTTCTACTCCTCAATCTAAAACAACGACTAAAAGCACTCGATCAAGGAAGCTTTCTGGTTGCCCAGCAGTTAAATGACGCACATTTGACTATTGACGAACTGAGAGAGAATTTAGAAAATGATGATGAAAGTGTTCCAAGGAAGATTATCAAAATGGGTGCAAACATCGTGAATACACACCCTTATTGGGTGGAACGAAAAAAAGAACTCGAAGCTATGATGTACTACCGCAGAAAGGAAGTAGGAGATTTACCTGCCTACTTCCACACAAATTCCATGGCCGAGAATCATTGGCGGCCACTAGCTATATTACTATCAAAATATAAGGCTCAAAACAGTGGGATCGATCAAGAAGAATTTTATCAGCAACTATTAGCAGACCAAACACTTTTACGAAAAACAGTTTTGGAAAATCAACACATCACAACCCACTATTTTGCTGCTCGTACAATCAATTACTACAACACCGTGATGAGATCACTTTTGCAATCCGACACCTTTTGGTTCAGATTCGAGTTCGCCAAAGGGCGTGGACAAATCCACTCTCATGGCGTTCTCTTTTCTGAACCACACGCCAAAATGGTGGAAGAATGTCTCAACCGTGGCGAACAAGATAAAGCAAATGAGCTACGTGAATGGCTTCAAACAGAGACAAACAATACTGATGAGATCTTTTCACCCATGTTTACGAGTCTACATCCTGCAGGCGGGTCAGAAGTTATTGGTGCAAATGGAGAAAGAGAATGGATTGCCAATAAAGAGGGATGGGCCCCGCCAGAAGGAACAAGAGATCCTCCCGAATACGATCCATTGGGAGTGCCAATCATTGAAACTTGTAATGACGAGAACGATTTAAACAATGTTCATATCGACATGGTTAATATGGTTGCTCTTCATTCTTGCAATGGATATTGTCTAAGGAAGAAAAAAATCGATTCCGAAAGACGTTATTGCCGTGCTCATTTTGGGAAAGAAGATCCAATAACCAAAAAGACACCTGGCAAAGAATTACACCCGTTTGAAGCTCGCATTGAAGGTGGCGGTCATCCCAGATATGAAGGTCCTCGAGATCACCCAAGAATGCTCAACCATATCAAAACCTTACTCATTGCTTGGCAGGCAAATTGTGACTGTCAAGCATTGATTGACCAGGACCTTTTGAACCTAGTCAAATACATTTGCTCGTATTGCTGTAAAGGCGCCACAACGACAGAAGAATTTGTCACAATTTACAGGGAGTTGTTGGATTCTGCAGATATCAGCACCACTATCAAGAATGTTGCACATCGGCTTTTAATGAAAGTTGTGGGGATTGTAGATGTACCCGCTGCGGCTGCTGATTTTATCAACACAGGTGGACAACTCTATCATTCCACCAATGTTACCCAAAGAGTTGGTTTGAGTGGTTACCGCCAGTTGAACTCAAAGAGATTAAATGGCAATGAAAACGCTACTACAGAAACGCCTTTAGACAAGTTTCTTTGTCAAGAACGACGTGAAGAAGATCCTGAAATAACTCTTTATGATTGGGCTAAGAGATGCAAGTGTAAATACCCTTGTGGACGTGATCATGTTCCTTTATTTACTGGGACAGACGTCAAACCTATATGGCCACTTTCTGAAGACTTCTGCAAATCCCAACTCATGATTTACTCAAAAGGCACTTGGGAATCACCAGACGATCTAAAAGATGAAGATGAGCAATTTTCAGATGCATTTGCCGCATTTCTTAACGATGATCCAGACTGTCCTGACTTCTTGAAAGAAATAATATCTTTATCAAAGCTTAAATATGACAAGAAAGAAGAGAGGGACAGACGGAGAAACAGAAATATTGAGGATCAAGTTCATGAAAACCGAGATGTGCAGCTAAGTCAACCACTATCTCAAGATTCTCAGCATTCATCTCAAGATTCTCAGCAGTCATCTCAAGATTCTACTTATAACGAGTTGAGACTTGGAGAAGCACTGCTGAGGGATATAAGGCTGAACAACAATGTGAACTTTGATTCCATCATTGACGAGGCAAAGCTTTTTGATGGTGGACCAGAATTTGATTGGAACTCATATGCAAAGGAATGTTTTGGTTCTGATGATTGGCCAGAGAATACTAAGACCTGGCTTCAAGACGAGTATGAAGAAGCGCAGGAAAGAATTACCACTCATCTTGACAACTACAATCTTCCGGATATCAATCTATTGTATGCTAATCCTTTGCAACGTGTCATAATTGCTATAAATTTAGAAAAACTTCTTAATGTTGCTGCCGGCACCGACGATTCTGAACCTCTACGACTTCTTGTTCAAGGCTATGGAGGCACAGGTAAAACGTTCACCATCAATGCAATTACTTACATTACAAGGAGGTTATTCAGACGTAACGGATCTACTCTCAATATTGCTCCAACTGGTGCTGCATCCACCTTAATTCCAGATGGTCGAACTCTACACAGTACAACACCAATTCCTTCCATGACTAACAAGGAAAGAAGTACTCTTGACATGACGAGTCGTCCAATGAACAGCAATCAGATTCGGAAATTGCAAACAGTGATTGGATTCAACAATGAAACTCACAGTCATGGTTTGTACACATTAAACATGGACGAACGATCTATGTACTCTCCGAGGTTGTTGGCATGGTGTAACCAAAGATTTATGGAAGCTACCGAAGACTTCGAGCAGAATTTTGGTAATATTCCAGTCGTTAACTTCTTTGGGGACCTTGGACAACTCGGTCCCATTGAAGGTAACGACTTGTTTATTGAACCAACTAAAAAACCTACACCCGAAAACTTGAAAGGTCATGGAATTTACAAGAATTTCACGAAATGTATCGTATTAACGCAAACCATGCGCCAAAAGCCTGATCAAAAGACTTTGCTTGACAGACTCTTACGGGTACGTTCTGGAAATATTACCCAGCAAGATTGGCTTGACATCAATTCCAAGTATGAGAAAAACATGACACAGGAAGAGAGAGAAGACTTCGACAGTGGTCGTGTAATCACTCTAAATGAAACTTGGCAAGAAGTGTTTGATGAGAATCGTGAAAAACTTTCAAGGTTGGGTGTTCCGGTGGCTACAATCCCTTGTACTGAAGGTAGAGGAAGGTGTCATAAAACCAGCGGCCAAAAACAAATGGGACAAATCCCTGGAATTTGCTTTATTGCTGTTGGTTGTCCTGTCATGCTAACCAAGAACCAAGGTCCTTTAACTACTTTTGGTTTGAATAATGGAGCGATCGGCACTGTCATTGCTATTCTCTATCCAGATGGGTGTCACCCACCATCAGCGCCAGATGCTGTTATCGTTCACTTTGAAGGTTATAAAGGACCTGTCTGGATTCAAGATCATCCTAAATGGGTACCGATTATCCCAATGAGGACCATTTGTGACAGTCATCAAAGCTGTACGCGCACTGGATTCCCTTTACTTGCTGCGTATAGTATTCCTATCGCTAAAAGTCAAGGAATGACAATTGGAGAAGGTAAACCAGCGACGCATATGCGTGTTAAATTACAGGATAAAACGTTTATGGAAGCTTTATCATTAGGCACTACCTATACAGCTCTCAGTAGAGTAGAGTCAGATAAAAGGTGGTGTCTAGTTGATGAAGTGCCCATGGATCGTGTAATGATTATCAACAATCATGCCGGAATGCCTGGTAGAAGAAAAGAAGAAGAAAGGCTGAAAGAGATGTCCGACCAAATTGTAGCTGAATATGCTCATTATATGAACGGTACCGATTCGTATTTAAATATTTTAAATGCCTTTGACGAAATGTGCTCAGACGGGGTTTGTTCAACCTCGTGTGACAAAAATAATGCCAGTTGTCCATGTTTACTGTGCAAGTCACGTCATTTAAATTAACTTCGGACACAATTAATTATAAAAACACTTAGCTGAACCTTAGCTGAAATTGTATTGACCTTCTCAGGAGAGTCGATGCGATTGCTAATGGTGTATACGTTGTTGTAGTGCCAACAACTGATAGAAATATTACAAAGTGTAATATGTACAATGAAATCTTAAGAGTCATGTAAATTACAACTACTCAGGGTGGGTCCTCATTGATTTTGCCAGAACATATTATATTTCGTAATGTCATAACTTTGTGTCTTTTGCCCTTTATTTTTTAAAAAGGTTTTTAACACAGGGTGGTGGCAGTGCAAAATATTTTGTGTTGTTTTTTCTTTCCCTGAATTCTTATTATTATTTCTTTCGTACTAATTGGTACCTTATCGGAAGAAATTACTACGCCAAGAAATTTTCGCGGAAGATATTTTTGCGGATGGAGTCTCCAAAATTGCGTGTTTCGCGGAAGATATTTTCGCCATTTGAGTGTTTTATATGAGTTTCGCGAATGAATATTTCGCGAATTTAATAAAAATCAACTGTTTTAATCATGCGTTCTGCAACATCAAAGAAGTAAAAAGTTGTATTTTTTCACTTCAGAATGTATTTAATCACTTCAGATCCTTTTGTATTATTTAATGGTTCTTTTTATGATTTTTATGAATAAAATGAAATCAATTAATGTTCGCCGAAGAAATCTTCGCGAATTGCCTGGTTTAGATCAATTTTGCAGCTTTCTTGTCGTAGTAATTTCTTCCCTTAAGGTAACTTTGGGTCTCTTTGGTTGTGGTTGTAATTTACAGGGTGATCTGCATTAACGAAAGCGCCATATAAAGAATATAACGAATCTAAATACATGTAGGGAACTCCTCCAGATGATAAATCTTCTATTCTTCAATGATTTATAACTCTTAAGTAACAATCATATCTGGAGTCAGCTTTAAAGTCTTACCCGGTCTTATTTTTTAAAAATATATGCAGATCACTTCTACCCCACCCCATTCTTAATAACACAGCTGTAATATAACAAGTTCCCGGCGCCCAAGATAAAGATTCGAATTATACTGTTAATAGAGGGTATACACTCCTATTCCAACACCATTAAGGTTCGGAATCATCTCACAATCTTACTTTTTTAAACTTCTTTTTGAAAATGACTTTGTTTAAGTATTCTTTAAAAATTCTTTACTTAATATACTGAATGTATACAATTATTCAAAAAACATTTTTTACAAATATTTTTACAATAACTTTGTGCTTGACCTTAATAATGGGATTGGAGTGTATATGTATTGTCCCCGGCGCCCGATTAAATATTTACGAAATTTTATAGAACAAAATGGGGGACAACAAGCCCTCGGCGCCAATAATTATACTCATATTTGATTTGAGTTATTTATAAACATACGAAAGGACCAGAATGAAGTCAGGAAACTGGGTCCATCTATGTAGAATAGAGGTCTTAATATCGACCTCGGCGCCCAAGAGAAATTATGAGTATTCACTAAAATGAGCGAATACATAATATGGCGCTATATAAATGAGATAAGGAAGGGTTAGGGCTGGTTGTAGGGGAGGAGGAGACCAGCCAAAAAAATCAAGTGTTTTCATAATTTAACTTCATTTTTTCTTTTTTTATAGGTTATCCAGTCAAAGCATGTGCTGCCTTTTCATAACCAAACAGGTATAACAAAAAAAATAACAATTAATTGCATAATCTAAAGAAACTTTTTAACGCTGGTACTTTATTTCTCAGTTTTAGAAATGATGATTCGTTATAATCTTTGGTATGTGTTGCACTTTCTTCCTTCAAATCTTTGCAGGTACTGATATATTAAAACATCTATATAAACCCAGTCTGTACTGTACTGTCTATAGAAACGTCGTGTCGCCTTTTATCCGTATAAAATATTACACGCGAACAAAGATCATTTAATGGTCCTCAGATTTTGACATATCACTATTTTGATTCGAAAATAATAACAACCAGGTGAAATGTGTTACATATTTTAAATAATATAATGTCTTTTCCAAATTTAGTAACAACGACAACATGGCATGGTTATAGGAATAACTTTGAAACAAAATTCGGTGCATATATTTGGTTGGATGGATAAGTTCAAACAACATATCTTTCAATAAGGACACAAAACGAAACAGGTGTGGTTTATTCAAATGTACTACTACTCTTAATTAACTTGAATTTGATGTTGTATTCTTATTTATTTTTATTTTTTTCGGCCCTAACCTGCATGTATTTATTATGTGACAATTAAGTTCATACCAAGTAAGGCGCACAAATGTTGAAGACAGAGCTCAATACTGTTATGTGTAGAGCATAATATATTTATTTCAAATTTGTTAAAAATTAAAAACAGTATATAACTCTCAGATGGTCAGATTCACGCTTGTTGCGCTCCTATACAAGGTGTTTGTAAAGTTGTTAATTGTAAATAATTCCCTCTCTTTTCTTTATATTTGTAGATTTCGGGACAAACGTGTTCATTGGATGTACCAAGCTAATTTCTAAATGATAAAATGAAACATATTTGAACAATCTAACACGACACTCTACTTTGTGTTTTTTTTTGTCGGAATAAACATATGATATTTCACTAGTTTCAATGGTTCAGTTTAGTACTAAACCTAACAAAATTCGAAGGCCTAGTGAGATGAGTGTACATTTATGGCCAAACACCTTCTCAGTGATTTATCTCTGCATCTCAGCTTCTCAGATCTGCATCTTATCCTTCTCAGAGTCAAAATTAGGCTTCACAATTTGTATAATTTTAGTTTTAGACAAAATCATTAAAATTCAACTTCCTTGATTTCGAATATTAACATCTCAGATTTGCTTCTCAGTTTCTGAGATTTACATTCCTGTCAAAGATTACAAAAAAATACCTTTATTTTCGTGAATTTGGCTGAAAATGCGGTCATGATTTAATTTACGCCTCGAAAACTTAAAATTATAAAAAAATGACAATAAGAAAAATAAATAAACAAAATTAAATATTCATCTACGAAGGAGAGTGTCTGAGATTCAAAGAAGCAGAGAAAAGAAACTGAGATCATGATTTGGCCACAAAAGCACACTTATTAAGAGAGCCTAAACTTCTCTCAAAAATCGAATTTTGGGTTATTGCGTAATATAACAAATACATCAAAAGGCCTCGCCTACAGTAAAACAGGAAAAAGAAGAACAAAAGTTCTACGCGAAAATTAGAATAATAAAGGTTCGATTATCGTTTTAGGATCTTCTCACTTCTCACAGGGTCTGTATACACCCCAAAATGCTGTGTTTTTTTTTATTTGCCCTAGCGTTCGAAATAGTTTTTGTGAATTCAAAAACCCACTTGTTGTGTTCAATTTCAGTCCCTAAGAAGTTTTCCTGGGCAAAAACAGTTCACTTAAAAAATATTTTAAAAGGGCATTTTTTTTACCTCGGTACATCCCAGTCTGATTACATTGTTTACCACTATTCGTTTTTGACATATCAAAAGCTGCCAAAATTAGTACAATATTTGATACAAAAGTTTTATGTTTGCAAAAGAGTGAAAATGTATTTTTCTGGAAATTTCAAGAGATTTTATCGACTATATCTTTCACTTTCCTTTTCTATGAAGCGCCTATACGTTTGTAGATATCGATTATATTCTATACTCTCCGCCTTGTTTTCATGAAAACACGTCTATGAATCTCTTTTATATAATGAACGAGAAATCTTATTAACTTGAATAGTTACTCACTTTTGTATAGGCTAAATGTTAAATAAAAAATATTTGAGAAATTCACAAAGTGAACAGTGAAATGTTTCCTCCAAAGGTTTATTCTC
>JAUMHH010017640.1:0-10830 GCA_032359455.1 Chlamys rubida | reverse complement strand
TAAGCCCACCCATAACTATTGCAGTTAAGGAGAAATGCCACTCATAGTCCTGTAATAAGCCCACCCATAACTATTGCTGTTAAGGAGAAATGCCACTCATAGTCCTGTAATAAGCCCACCCATAACTATTGCAGTTAAGGAGAAATGCCACTCATAGTCCTGTAATAAGCCCACCCATAACTATTGCAGTTAAGTAGGAATGCCAACATGTTCACTCATAGTCCTGTAATAAACCCAACCACTTGCATAGGGTCAAAGTTGATGTGTTGTCCTCCTGGGCTTATTACAGGATAAATACAGTGCAACAACTTTTATACAATTTTATACATGTAATTACCCAATGCTAATTTGTGCAGTAACATATATATACATGTACTACATTTTACCTGTAATTATGATATTAACTAATGTAAACATTGTTTTACTGATAATAAGCCCATGCTCACTATTAAGCCCATGTCTTCAGTGAACTGATTCTGGAAGAGGATTACATCTATATAGGCTGTTTCTGCATGCAGTCAATCATTAATTCATTTTACTTGTTGTCAGAGTTTATTATCAACATGAATTTGTTTGGAATGCATAAAAAAGAAACATAAAAAGTGTCATGTAAATTTCCCATTTCTGTGTATTACCTTTATTAATCAACATTTACAATAAACATTGATAAAAAACAACTGTGAGTTGTATAGTATGTCCAATTTGTGACAAAGTGTTAAGCATATTGGTCTTCATCAGACCCTTTAACACCTTGTTGGTGCTGCAGTTCCCCATGTGTAAATTACTACAACTACTGAGGACAGAATGAAATGTAAATGTCACTTACCGAAAAATTGTGTGATGTCTTAATTAGGTCATAACTATTTACCATTAAAATAATGTAATGTTGACTTAAAATGTAACTCATTTATTGTGTTTGCAAATATTTATTGTGTTGTTTTCAGATAATCATAGAAATGGGAATAATAATTATGTAAAGGGTGTGTTTTAACATACAAGTCATGTTATTGTATATACTGTTGTTAAATAAAGATGGCAAGCTCTCTGTGTTTGTTGTATTTTAAGCACTATTCACTGAACAACATTAATTTATATTATATAAAGTCCAGGATTTCAATATCCAATTTTCTAGTAGATTATGTACCAACAAGATGGAACATCTACAGACTAGATAGAATAGTAGAATATCTGCTGCTAGTTAACAAATTATCTACATGAAAGAAAATCAAACATCTACTGGCTTATCTAAGGCAGTGTATCTACATGCCTGTGTTCTGGCTAGTAAATAGAATATATACGGCTATTGAAATAAAATATATAAAGACAAAATAGAATTATGTGGCTACATAGAATATCTTTTTGTTGAAAATAAATTAAATGCAGGCTGGTGAGAACGGTAGAATATCTACAGGCTTGTTGAAACATCTAGGCTTGTTGAAAGAATATATTCTAGTTGAGATATTTGCAGGTTAGAATATTCTGGCTACTTAACATCTACATGCTGCTATTAAAATACCTACAGGCTAGAAAAAATAGCTTGTGTTAAAATATTTACATGAAATTTCATATAACATCTAGGTAAGTAGAGATTAGAGATGTAGAATATTTTCTAACTTTATGATAAAAGGGCATATAACTGGTAAAATTTACATAACACAGTCTACCAGAAATAAACGGTAGATAATGTTGTAATAAAAACACGAGGAAATGATTGACCTGTTCCCCCTCCTGTTTTCAGAACTACCCACGAGTTCTTGTTCGGTGCACTTGCAGAGTTGGTGGACAATGCCAGGTAAGTCATTTTGTACACAATTCATGATCAGGAAAAAATAAGCCTTTCATACGTATGTAAAATTATAACATTTCAAGGCAATATTGCTCCTGGAGTGGGGGTAAAACATTTTAACAAATATACAGGGTTGGTGATTTCAACATTAAAAAGTAGGTGATGTGCACAGTGTTGAACAGCATGTTGTGCTGGTGTTTTAGTGGAGAGCAGAAACTGATGTTATCAATTGTGACAAAATTATAAATGTGCATTCGGAAATACTTATTTTCTGGATATGAATATCTTTTAGGACTGTTGATTATGTAAAATTGGATCAAGTAGCTCAGTAGGCACCCGAGTGCTACAAAGCATCCCGATGTGAATAACCTTGAGGTCAAATATGTTGAAATCTGCGAACAACATTTAAAGAAACACATGGTCTTTGAAATAGTTTTGATCTCCATCCTTGATCCATGTACCTGCTTTCTGGATGCTGCCAGGATTGGTGCAAGGGTCTGACCCCATTCCTGGGAAATCAAGCAATGGGTCATAAATATTGAAAAAGTTGAGATTCCCACCCAGTAACAATATATACCATTGCTGGGCATGGTAGATTCCCACCCAGTAACAATTATATACCATTGCTGGGCATGGTAGATTCCCACCCAGTAACAATAGATACCATTGCTGGGCATGGTAGATTCCCACCCAGTAACAATAGATACCATTGCTGGGCATGGTAGAATATAATAAAATTGTTGGAGGACCAACACAATTATATGTGAAGGCATCCAACATCCCGGACGTAGGTGATGGTTATTAAATGTTTCGATGGAGGAATCCAGGATGGATACCGGAGTATTCTAGTAGAGCTCCAAAAAGGGAGGTAAATACAAGTAGGTAAGAGATGGAGCATCGCCACCAAGGATTCCTTAACTATAGGTTTAATTAGTTTACAAGTTTTAGATGGCTAGGCCAACCAGAACCATAAAGCATTGAAGAAAAAAATCACTGCTATGACATATATACAACAAAACCAATGTTCACCCAATTAAGAATGTGGGTGGAAAATGATGTTGTTATCTCCCCTTATATCATTGATTGTCATGTATCATAATGTTGTTTACACAGCATTAAAGTTAAATGTCTAAGGGAATCGTCAACGCTTGAAAATGTTGACTTAAAGGAACCCTTTGCCTTGTTGATTGTGCTTGTCTGCACGCATCACTTTACAGACTTGGAAGATCAGATTTTATTTTCACCAAGTGTAAAAAATTCCCGGATAATTTCTGCAGTATTCTCCAAAAATTAATGAATGCAAAAATCACTTGAGTCAATTTTTCATGGTATCTCATTTCTGTGTGACATTTCTCCGTAGTCACAAAGCACATGCCCCGATACAAAAGACAATAGAAAAATCACTGAATGTGCAACACGTCATTTTGTAAATGATATTATAACATAATTTCTGTCACAAGGAAGTTTATGTGATGTGGTGGAGTATCCTGTTGCTAAGTTACAGTTTTAATAGCACTAGTGGCCCTACCGTCATTACACACTGTCGTCATATAAGATATAAAATTGTAACTCAAGTCAGGAATGTTATCCGACGGCAGCAGGACTCGATCCTACAAGTAAAATGTCAAACCCCCTTATAATAAATTTGCTGTAATTGTGTTTTACAGGGATGCCTCGGCCACCAGGATGGACATATTTACAAGTGAGTATTGATCTGTCTCCGCTCTATTGTTTTTGACAAAAAGTCATGTATAATGAATATTATACCTGTTTTCTTATTGATTTTGTGCATAGTTGATCTACTTCTAGCGTTGTCCGCGATATATATAATGATTTAATTAAAATGTGTCTGTCATCAATTTATTGTTCCCTGAATAATTTATAATTTGATTGATATTGATGAAATTAGTCACAGACTAATCTTTGAATCTCATTGATGTATAGAGCCAAAGTAATGTATTAGTGGACCATGAAGGATGTCGCCCATCATGTACATAACTTTACTTTAGTATTATGCAGTGCTGTATAGTTATGTCTCTTTTTATAATTTTTGTATATCTAGGCCTTGACAAGCCATTTCCTTTGGAGAAATTCAGCTTTATTTTACTGTTATTTTAGGGAAATCTCTAAAAATATAATAAAAATGTAGTTAAAAAACTTCACTGTTTTTCTAGCTATTTGATGCAGATTTTCAGATGTAAGATTTTAATAGTATCTGTTTGATTTTTTGCCATCAGTCTTTACCTGTTGTTTGTAACCCTGTGGTAATAATATCTTGTGCATCATGTACACAAATAAGCACTGTATACTAAAAAGTATCCTGTTCTGTACCCCAGGCTCCTGTCTGTGGTGACTTGAGCTCGGTATTTGGCCAGGAAGACCAACACGTGAAGTTGTGAGATCAGTTGGCACTAGTGCAGTCCTCTGGTTCGATCTCTTTCACACAGCTTTTAACAATAAATAACCATGCCTTGTGTATCTGTTGGTGTCATACAATGTACCAGTACTTTTAATCAGTGTTATCTGGGTCATATGGTACTATTAAGTAGTCTTTCAAATAATTCAGAACTATTTTGCTGTATTTCCAGTCCAAGATGAAGAACTGCGGGGTGAATACATGCTGTGTTTTCTGGATGACGGTGAAGGAATGGATCCAAGTATGTTGACAAATCAAATCTGTATTATTGACCAGAATTCATTTTGTACATATAAATATACTGTATATAGGTCATAAGTCGTGTTTGCTGAAATTTTTGTTTTAGAAGAATTTTGTTAGCTTAACTCATTCACCCCTGAAGACCCATTTGAACTGTTCCAATTCAAAGGTTGGAATAGTTCATTATGAAATTTCAGGGGTGAATGAGTTAATGGTTACTTCCTTTGATACTGTAAAACTGGAAAGTCATGTGTTTGGAAATGTTTGCGTTTGTACTCTTTAAACTGATGATAGTGTGGAAATTTTCAGGCTGGTAATGGTTCAGAAATATATATATTCTATATAACTTTACTCTATATAACTTTATTCTATATAATCTTTAAAAATGATTGCATGTGGATGCTTTTGCATTTATGTACTTATTAAAAACATGGGCGTTTCCACACAAATTTTCCACATTAACAGTAAATGACCAGGTAGATGACTAGACTTAAACAAGACACGTGATACTGAAGGATTTTGATTAAAAAACATGGACACAATTTATGGCAGGTTTTCATATATTAATAAAAGTGAAGATATATCAAGGTTAACACAAGTGTTGGAAGAATATTTGTCTTGTTATATTTTTAAAATGCAGTAGTAAGTAAACCTCATGTTAACCCTTTCAACCCTGTGTAACTTTAGTAGACTCTACCATGCATTGATATGGATGAGTCCGTTATGGTCTACAGTGGTGAAAGGGTTCAATATCAAATGATGTAACAGCTATCTCATTTTGTTCATGGTCTGTGAACATCATCGGCCATGATATAAAAACATTACTGGACTGTAATTATATATCATTTAGTCACCTCACATTGTACATTTTTTTCCAGGTGATACTTCAGATATTATAACGTTTGGTCGTTCAACAAAGAGGTCGCTAGATAGTCCACTTATTGGAATGTACGGCAACGGTCTGAAATCGTAAGTACTGTATGACCATCTGAAATCCTTAGTACTGTGTGATAGTCTGAAATCGTAAGTACTGTGTGACAGTCTGAAATCGTAAGTACTGTGTGACAGTCTGAAATCGTAAGTACTGTGTGATAGGTCTGAAATGGTAAGTACTGTGTGATAGTCTGAAATCGTAAGTACTGTGTGATAGGTCTGAAATCATAAGTACTGTGTGATAGGTCTGAAATGGTAAGTACTGTGTGATAGTCTGAAATCGTAAGTACTTTGTGACAGTCCAAAATTGTAAGTACTGTGTGATAGGTCTGAAATGGTAAGTACTGTGTGATAGGTCTGAAATGGTAAGTACTGTGTGATAGGTCTGAAATCTTAAGTACTTTGTGAGTCCAAAATCGTAAGTACTTTGTGACAGTCTAAAATCGTAAGTACTGTGTGACAGTCTAAAATCATAAGTACTGTGTGACAGTCTAAAATCGTAAGTACTGTGTGACAGTCTAAAATCATAAGTACTTTGTGACAGTCTGAAATCGTAAGTACTTTGTGATAGTCTGAAATCGTAAGTACTGTGTGATAGTCTGAAATCATAAGTACTGTGTGACAGTCTGAAATCGTAAGTACTTTGTGATAGTCTGAAATCGTAAGTACTGTGTGACAGTCTGAAATCGTAAGTACTTTGTGACAGTCCAAAATCGTAAGTACTGTGTGATAGTCTGAAATCGTAAGTACTTTGTGACAGTCTGAAATCGTAAGTACTGTGTGACAGTCTAAAATCGTAAGTAATATACAATGTGCTTTTGACTTTGTTTATGATGGTAAGGAAATGAAATAATTTAGTATGATGTAATTGTTCTAAAATAATTCCTCTACGATGATAACAGTTTGAGATCGTAAATGATGTATAGTATAAAATGGACTTCGGTTATGATGATAATGCCAATATATAATTTGGTTATGATTGTTAAAATTGCTGTGCAATATACATATACTTTGGTTATACAAGCATCGGTCTGAAATCGTCAAAATATAATACAATATAATTTAACCTCGAATAAATTGTGATGGTATAATGTGTTTCTGATTGTAGGGGATCCATGAGGATTGGTAATGACTTGATGTTGTTTACTAAGAAGGGTGTGACCATGTCCTGTCTCTTCCTGTCGCGTACCTTCCACGAGGAGGAAGGCATTGATGAGGTAAACCATTTCTCTTTACTGCAGCTGGTGATTGAGAAACTCCAGCACCAGAAATGTCCCACTAAAATACCCGCTGTAGTATCCTGTTCTGTACATAGTATCCTGTTCTGTACCCCAGGCTCCTGTCTGTAGTGACTTGAGCTCGGTATTTGGGCAGGAAGACCAACACGTGAAGTTGTGAGATCAGTTGACACTAGTGCAGTCTTCTGGTTCGATCTCTTTCACACAGCTTTGAACAATAAAATAACCATGCGTTGTATACATCTGCTTCATTTGAATCTGAATATCCAGTAGTCAAAAAGAAAAAAGAAAGAATTTACTTTTTGTTATATTTCATATATTATTTCATGTTCCATATTTACAGCACACAATTTTTCTAATTTCGATGTTAAAATAAATTGGTAAAAAAAATCTCTACCATTCAGATTCCTTTACAGGTTAAATTATAACCTAGGCAGTAATGTGAGTTACGGTTGTATGACTCGGCAGTAATGTGAGTTACGGTTGTATGATCTGCCAAGAGAGTTATCTATGTCTCTATCATCAACATAGGCGTACAGTGTACAGGTTGTTTGTGAATTACTTGTATACCTTTTAATTATTTGATACTTGAAGGTGATTGTGCCTCTGCCATCATTTGATGTCAACACAAGGAACCCGACATTACCCGGACCCAAGGTTTGTAACACTGGACAGGAACACACAAGATTTCTTGCATTCCTTTTCTTTACAATTCTGGGTTTATGAAAATTCTTCATTTTAAAGACATTCACAAATTGTTGTTAATATTTGATTTGATCAGTCTTAACAATATCTAGGAGTTTCTATTAGCATATACATGATATCCTCATTGTTCTTTTTGTAAATCACTGTACCTCAATAAAAGGTTAAGGGTAGCACATTTAGTTTAACTTTCATTTTTGACCTGTGAATTTTTCATAAAGCTTTTCATAATCAGGTAGAAAAATTCAATTTGAATGCCAATTTTCTCTTTCTTTGTTAAGTACAAAAACAAAGCTGTTCTGGTAAGATCACTAACTTCAGTAATAATATCAGTAGCACCTTTGTAACAGAACACCCACTAATTGTATTTATTGATATAGAACACAAGGCTGGAGTAGACATCATTTATGAGCTGAAATTAATCTACCCCCATCCTCGATAATCGAGGTGTTATGCTCACTTTCGCTCTCTGCACCCCTGGAATATGTCATAGCGAAATTGAGCCATGTGAAAGTGAGTGTAACCCCTCGAGTATCGAGGATGAGCTACCCCATATTGGTAGACAAATTCTTCCATTTTTTGTTATGTTAAAAAAAATTGACAAAAGCAATTTTTCATGTGAAATAACAACTGATAAACTCAAAAACATATCTTGTCATTTTAATTTTTTGGTTCCTAATATCTTGGAAAAAGTTGGTTTTAGACACAATAAGTTTACGATGTAATCATTTAAATGTTAAATGTATTTTTCAGCATGACTCTGAGATGGAACTGATACTGAAGTACTCACCATTTACATCGGAGGAGGAATTCTTTGCCCAGTTCGACAAGATAGAGGGCAGCTCAGGAACGCTTGTGATAGTGTATAATATGAAACTGTTAGACAATGGTGAACCTGAGTTAGATATAACGTCAGATAATGAAGATATTCTCTTGGCTAACCCCACGCAGGACTTTGATTCTGATGAAGGGTATGTATACAAAACATTAACTGCCAGTTCTGGGTAGGAAATAAAATCAACCGCAGGTTTTTGTGATCAACATTTAGCTTGCTGTACTCTACTGCATGACAGTTTGATTTTAAAGAAAAATTCACAGCGACAGTAGAATGTGCTCTTTCAAATTAAAATGATGTAACTATTATATGAAGAAAAAAAGACGATATGTCATAATAAAATATTTTGGACAGATTTTGAGAAATTGCATCGAAAACATTTTTCTGGTTTTGAGGTCTTGCCCATTTATCATAATTTGCAGACATACTTAAAAATCTATTTTGGCTATTTTTGCTGGATTTTGATAGTTTTTTTTTTATCTTTATAATTTTCACAAATAGCTATAAAGCATCCAGGGCACTTGTCAGAACAAACACTGTACATTGTGTATCAATATGTTTGTCTACTAATATAAGTTACTGGGGTAGATCTTTATATGGACTACATCTTGTACGGACATCCTCATCACAACCTCATTTCATCAAAAGTTGTGTTTACTTTCAGGTTGATGCCAGAGAGAAGATCCTTCAGAGCCTATACATCTATTCTATATGTGGACCCGAGGATGAAAATTTATATACAAGGCAAAAAAGTGCGGACTAAAAAGTTAATGTGTAGTCTATACAAACCTAAGTGTTACAAATACTCCTCAAACCGCTTCAAAACGCGGTCGGAAAACGAAGTGCAACGCTCGAAGGACGAAGCTAAGCAGGCAGAACATAAAGTGAAGGAACTTGAAAGTAAAGCTAAGTGAGTGGTGGATCTTTGTTAACCCTTTCACCACTCTAGACCATAATGGACTTGACCGGATCAATGCATAGTAGAGTCTACTAAAGTTACATAGGGATGAAAGGGTTAAGGAATTCAATGATGGAAAATTAGAAAGAGACACTTATGTCACACCTTCAGAATGCACTTTATTCACGTTTTGATTTCCAGTAAAAATGAATTTTCCCCCCATGTTCTGTTTGCCTACTTGATATTTTTATATCTTGCTGATGTGATGTATTTTTAAAAAATGTTTCTTGCTAAGTTGGCAAAATTACCATTAGGTGAAAAAAATAAACTATTTTCTGTAGATAAATTTCTTCATATTAAGATGGAACATGAATGCAAAAAAACATTTTTATGTATGTTGTTTTAAAATGTAAAGTCACAGGTATTCCTTTTTCCAGATACCTTAATTACTTGTAGACAAGTTAAACATTAGGAAATATATGACCATTCTATTTCTAGTGCATTTACACTGCACATTTCTCAATTTTTTTTTTGAATTTAGCAAGTTGATGCACATACAATGTATTAATTATAGTCAAATATGCTGTGTACAGTCATTCACACAAATTATGACTAGCTATTGTTTTACAGGTGTATGTTTCTAATATTAGAAAACAAGTTTCTGTTTCACAAAAAATATTATGCAATGTTAATTATTGAAGTTTTGTG
Organism: Chlamys rubida; assembly: GCA_032359455.1. Lineage (NCBI taxonomy): Eukaryota > Metazoa > Mollusca > Bivalvia > Pectinida > Pectinidae > Chlamys > Chlamys rubida. The sequence continues at coordinate 1,074 of JAUMHH010017640.1, read as the reverse complement.
AATAATTTCTTTAAATGATTTCTTTTCAGACATTTAGAGAATAAACAAAGTGGGTCTATATCAAAAGATCAAAGAGTAAGTATTTAACAGTAAAAGAATTATTTTCTATGTCGGAGGTCACTTTTCTGAAATGCCTCTTCATGTACTAGGAGACAAAACCGGAACCACAGATGACTTCTTCTGTGTTATATTGATTGATCCTGTTTCCCGAAGTCAAGTCAGTAACAAGCATTCAGAATTTCACTGCTACAGTCTCTGTCTAAATCCATGAGTGGAAACCTTAAATCTTTTGGTACATAAGTATGTTTGTGAGGGTTAAGAAGATTATCATTCACCTTACCCAGGGTTGTACATGGGCACCACATTTCCCCCGGAGGTGCCTTTGTTAAAATTAAAACTATAAGCCCAGATCTCTAGCAAATGAGCTAAATAGGAAATTCCATATATACTGAGTCCGTAACTAGCATCTAGATGATTCGCCACTATAACACTAATTTTATATGTGCTATTTTTGAATTGACTTGAAATTTTTGTCTGGGAGTTAACATGCACTAATGGACCAGGGTTCATTCAAGCTGGTAGCAAGGAGACCAATTTTGTGTCACTTGCAAATTAAAGCAAAAGGGATATACAGGGATCACTCTGTCAGTGTTGATTTCCCAATACATGGTCCCTGTGTGAAAACTTGACATAATGCTTTTACTTTCTACAAGAAGACTTTCTACAAATGCCTATAATATCATTTTCAAAATCACATTTTGAAAATCGATACTGTCTCTGCTTGGTAGTCAGGTTTGCTTTGAATTTTTTTTTTTTTAGCAAGGTAATAATTAATGTAAGTTGTTACAATGATAATGAACCTGTGATTTTCCTACTTTACAGACAGAACTTCGGAAGGCGCAACAGCAGGCAGCAGAGTACAGACGAATTGCAGAATACAAGAAACAGGTGGCAGAAAGAAAGGCAAAGTATGTGTCAGTAAATGTGTACAGCTAGCTGTTATTATTCCGTCTTTGCGTATTGCAGAGTTATCTTCTCTTGTGAGCAGGTATTGATTGTTACGTCATTGGTTTG
>JAUMHH010017629.1:0-10830 GCA_032359455.1 Chlamys rubida | reverse complement strand
GTCAGAATGTATATACATGTGTACACACACCATCTACAGGTCAGAATGTATATACATGTGTACACACACCATCTACAGGTCAGAATGTATATACATGTGTACACACACCATCTACACGTCAGAATGGTTGCACCAACGTTGTTTGTGTAAGAATAGTATGTTAATAGCTATAGAATGGAATTGTGGGCACGGAATATTCACCAAAAAATAATTTAAGGTCACATTTTCCACAGTGCTCACCTTTTTGCTTTGCACTAGGTTCTGTGTTGTTGCAGGGGGTCAATTACCTCCAGGGGGAAATCTGTTCAAGATCTGCATACATTTGGGAAAATCATTTTTCTCGTAGTACACAACCTTTCTCAAACCAAACAAACCCATCAATGCAACCATGAAGGACATATTTGGTAATATTTATATACATGTACCAAGAAGTGTTTGCAACATGTGGCTTGAGCCTACAGCTCGGGTGACCTCAACAGCCATTTCCTTCTGATTTGGAAACAGTGTTTCCATCCAAATTAAGGCTATCAGGAACAAGCACACTAGCTATCAAGGCACTAGGACTACAAAAATAAATGCGATAGCCTGGTGACACTGCAGTCGTCCTGCCATAGATCGTACTTCCAACTCTGTTGTACTGCTGAGCAATGTTCAGAGGGTCATTACATTGTATGCAGTACACCAGCTGAGTATGCTGTCTCTGTGAAGATCCCTCTCATTTCTCGCACAATCCTATTACATTATAGGTTTCCTCACTCAATCTGCTAAGAGTTGTTAAAGTTTTACCACTAGTGGGAAACACCCTAGATCCGATTTCAATTTTTTATCTTTTGATTATAAAATCGCAACAATGTCATCCCTTGTGATGTCATGTTTCATTGCAGTTGTTTCAATAGATACAGACAATATATTTACATGGGAAAAATTGGTTTTCCAGATAAAATATCAACATTGTGGGAGAAAAAGGTCCCAAAACTCATGATAGCTGGTAATCATATTTATATATTGAGTTAGATAAGTACGATAACCATCACCTTATTGGGAAATGCAAGTTGTATGGTTCTTGACTTGCATTAGCTGACCATATTTCTGTGTCATGAAGAATTTAAAGCTTGATCAAAATGAAGTAAGACGAGTGCTGGGGTCAATTGGCATCTTGTGTAAATTAAGATATGAATTTGATTTGTGTTTACTAAAACAAAATACTGATCAAATAACCATTCAACCTTTACATTATCTAGGACACCTTTGTGTATTAACCATAATATTCCACTATTGTGTAAAATTCAACACTTGACTATAGCTACATGCTGCATCATCTTGACAAGGGAGGCCACCCTTCCGTATAATGCTTGTTTGACCCTCGATATGACTCGAGACACTTATTTTTAATATTAAAAGTATGATATATTATAGCTTATAGATAATCAGATTGAAAATCTTTTAAAAAATACATTGTTTCTGTTGAGGAATAAAAACAAAGATAGTGAATATATTTACATACTTTATTCAGATTTTAACTTTTAACAGTAGAAAATGCATTTTTGATGCACATTTAGTACATGTAAAATACATGTGTAGCTCATCAGTGTACAACACACAGTCAACACATCCAGTACAGCAGTGCATACAGCCAATCCTGTACAGAAGCATGTGTCGCAAACTTGAACAGGTATTGGTATACAGCAGAGAATTTCTCTAATTATCAGAAGTCAGAACAGCATCAGCCTTAAGTCCATTCTCGTCAAGTCTAATGTACTTGAGTACCCTTAAACAGAAGAAAAGGCAAAGAACATCTCCTTGTGAGGGTAAAGCAGAGCTAGCAAGTACAGCAGAGAGCTACACATGTATAGTACATGAGTACATCGGTGATTGGTTGAAGCTACCCTTGTAGCTATGAACTTGTCCTGTATGCTACTCTAGTAGCAATCCTCAGCATTCGCCCTGTTTCACTTTCACTCGTCTCTCACCAACTATAGACCATACAATATTAAGCACTGACAACGTTAAACAAAATATAACAAAATGTCCCAGTATTCCGAGGCAAATATATATGATCTTCTTTCAAGTTTGTACATAGAAAGAATGAGTCTTGTGAATGACGGTCTTTGATATTGAAACAGCAAAGAAAATCAAAATGGTTACTTGTACTGGCATTTCGTAACTGATCAACACGGACAGTCCTAGGTATACCGCTGTATCAACATCTTGTGTAATTATCAAAATACACTTTTTACAATACAGCAATGGTTTCCAGCAACAGTTCCACAAAATATCTTGAGAAAATACGTGAAACCGAGGCAAGACCTGTCGTGATGAAGGTCCTCGGGCCCTGAGGTATACCACTAGTCACAAGACATACACTGATAGAAATTCTATATGAATGAAATAATGGAATGAACAATTTTTGGCAAACAAGTATGAAATATCAGAAACCACTGGTCCACTAAGAAAGAGTACACAAGTTAAAATAGAAAATGTATGCTAATTTACATCAAAGCTTCATGGCTGATGAGGGAGTTCATGAAGTGGGATATCTAGACCTTAATCTAGACGGCTAGACCTTAATTTAGACGGCTAGACCTTAATCAACAAAGATGCACAATTTGCAGTTTTTGTATTGATCTTCAATATATAGGATGTGAAAATAACCAGTTTATTTTTCAGACTTTTTTTGGACTACATGTACCACCTAGGTATTTCCCAAAATTATATAAAACAATAATTAAATCTGCTTTTCAATGGAGATCATAGATCGTGTGAATGTTTGTTTTAGTTCTTTTTTAATTTAATAAACAAGTTTTAAAAATAAAGTTTTCAAAAAATGAAAATCCCCTTAACTGCAATTGTCTTGTAAAGTTTCTGTAGCTGTTGTGTTGATTACAGCCAGCTAATTAAGGTGATTTAGTTACAGCTGTACAGGTATTAGGTTTAAATGATAATGCCTGTTCATACACTGACAATGTTAGTTTGTTTCTATGCACTGCCTCAGAAACAATGGTGTTTCTATGCACTGCCTCAGAAACAATGGCGTTTCTATGCACTGCCTCAGAAACAATGGCGTTTCTATGCACTGCCTCAGAAACAATGGTGTTTCTATGCACTGCCTCAGAACAAATGTAGCTTAAACTGTGAATATGAAGGAAGGTGAACTTAAGTGTTTTTGAAAAACTTTAGATGAAAAGAAAGATTTCCTGGTGATTTTCCTAAAATACTAACTACAGGTCTAAAAAGATATTTACATTGTCAACTTGTATGTTTGTAACATATGCATCCGGGAGAAAATTCAAGCACGTTCATACTTCACAAGTACTCTGTATTCCATGCACTCCACATACACACAGTGGTAAGCCTAGCATTCCTTCATTTCCTTACAATTCTTTCTATTTTCGGCAAATTGGAAAGAACAAATTGCAAAAAGAGCAAAAACTATTTAAAATCATTTGTATCCATATCATTCATCATACAAAAGATAGATGTACATATTTATGCTTTAAAAATTATGTTGTAACTTTACACATCAGCATTATTTTAAGATATACATATATATATATTATATACACATATATATTATATATATGTGAGTGTGGTGTATATATACACAATGTCTTTAAAAATTAAATAACACATCATCATAGACGGTAGCAAAAATACACACAACATGTTACAACAGTTAATTGTATTGTAAAAAAAATAATCTTATTTTGCATAACATTCATGCATCTTTCTCACAGCAACTCTGTGTATGTTTCTCCAGCCTTGCCGCAGAGAAAAGTATTGTCACTTCAGCTTTGCCTCAGGGACTCTGTATTTGTCTCTCCAGCCTTGCCTCAGAGAAAAGTATTTGTCGCTTCAGCCTTGCCTCAGAGACTTGGTGTATTTGCCCCTTCAGCCTTGCCTCAGAGACTCTGTATTTGTCTCTCCAAACTTGCTTCAGAGAAAAGTATTTGTCTCTTCAGCCTTGCCTCAGAGACTTGATGTATTTGTCTCTTCAGCCTTGCCTCAGAGACTTGGTGTACCATATTTATCTCTTCAGCCTTGCCTCAGAGACTTGGTGTGCCATTATTGTCTCTTCAGCCATACCTCAGAGACATATTTTATTTGTCTCAGCAACCTTGCCACAGAGAATACAAATATTTTAACATTTCAAGCTGCGAACCTGATGAATCTATCTTTATCATATTGTAGCCAATGAGCATCAAGAGTAATGGTATTCAACCCTAAATAACATGTAACACTGTTTCTGATTGGTTACACAGCTGACTAAACATCTTGTGGTAGTTCTGAGCCTTTTCATGACACTACTGATAAAGGCAGTTACATTGATATATATCAACAGATCATGGACCATCAGTGTGAAGGGCTAGTTAACATTATCCACAGAAACAGGACAAATTTATTCCGATAAATTTCACTTTTATATTTCTAGCATTTCTACAATTTTGTTCATGACTTCCTTTTTGAAACAATTCAGATAAAATTTTGCAAACTGTTAAAACTCTAAATATTTTCATCTGTGTTTACTATCTCGTTTAAAAAAATAATATGATATGTAACGGGAAACCCTTAAATTTTCTGTTTTATCCCATTTACTGAAACGTAGGAGTTGTATTTATACAAGCGACATTCAATATAATGTTAGAACATCGGTTTGGCTTTCTATTATGTCACAAGTCACTAGCAAAGATAGCTTCATTTTTTTTACAATATTCACTGCGTGAGACTATCGCTTTTATCATACTGGTGAAAGTAATACAATGAAAATGTTATTTTTGGTGAATTCCTTAAAGCCAACATTCAATTATGTGGTTATTTATCATGACCAATGTTTGACCAGCAGTGGAAGGTCACCTTTTAAATGCACGTAGACAAGTGTTCAGGTAAAAACTAGCTGAACTACACACAGGTTTTGACAAAGAACAAAAAACAAAAAAATATTCAAATCTAGACAACAAAAATATGTATTCTCAGGGCATTCTCACCAACTCTTACATGTCACTCCGGTTGCTGCAAAATATGCATAATGCGATCAGCTGACCAACTGTAGCACTTGTTATAAATAAATTTGGTTGTACAGTGCAAGACCATTTACTATATAACCCATACATACTCCAGCCTTTTACCACTGAACAAAATAAAAAAATCTTTGGTTCAAAACAAAGTGAAAAGTATGTGATAAATACAGTAACTTCTTGTTCTGTATCACATCTGAACGAAATTTGACTGCTGAATTTTAGGGACAAGCGAATTCCGCAAATCTCAGTATCATAAATCTAAGATCATCACCTCATTATCTTAGAGTGTACTGATAACAGTTGTAGTATATGCTTTACTAAGGAAATCTATATGTCTAAGTTCCACATATTTCTTAAAGTGTTCAACGAAAACACAACAACATAAACTCAGGTTTGTGAAGTGCCAGGTTCAGATGACGGTATTACAACGCCTTGGAGAAGACGAGGCAGTGGAGCTAATGTTGAGTACCGTAAAAGTGGACATTTCCAGATGTATGTTTGCGGTTCAGTTCTAAAAAACATTCAAAAATGAAAGAGTTATATTAGCAATGCTTTTGCAACACACATTTCACTCTTATTGAATTCATTAAACTTTTGACAGCAAATGACCACTTTTACAGAACACAGGTTTCCTCCTGCAAACTATAAAGGTTTGACAAGACATTACAACATTCCCCTTTCATTCTTTGACAGTCACATGACTTAAGCTCACAAGTCTTCTCCAGCACTTTATCATAGTGAAAGACAAGGACACCAGACAGTAGAACATCAATAGTTGGCATATCTTGGATTCCGAAAAAATGTCCAGATTAAAATGACGAGTTAACTGAATGTTAAAGAACGTAAATGTTCAGATTTTTTTTTTCTGATTAATTGTTTTTCTGATTCGGTATTCAAATGCCTGTATTACACTCTCGGAATACCTATACAATACACATACATTCACATCTCTGCAATAAGCTCGCTTGCATCTTGTGGAGTTGTAGACATAAAGTTACTCGGCTCCACGGGAGGAGGCACCAATACATAGCAAATGTCAGCATCAACAAAAATAAAGTCGCAAGTCCTATTTGTGTTATGGTATGTTTTCAAGTCCCTGATAATCTGCAACATTCCAGTTTCACTGGGGAGCTCAGCCAATCAGAACACAGCACTTGATCAATACAACCAATCAGGTGGCTGCAATTTCTCTGTCCTGATTTGCTGCGAACTCTCTGCAGGCCTATATCACATAGGTGTTTGCTTAGCAATAATGTCTTTTGTTCTCAAGGCCTGTGAAACCTGTGATGAAAGAAAATATAAACATCTTGATTACTCAATCTTATTGTTACATAGTTAGTGTATAGTTGGTTTTCTCCTGGTACTCCGGTTTCCTCCAACATTCATACCCCCAAAATGCTAACATAAGTTATAACAACATGTTTCATAATTGTTGTAAACTAAATAAAATTTATATTCATACATAGTTACTCATTCCTATTGAGTTACATAATCTTACTGGGGTTTTCAATCTTTTCCAGTTACTCAATCTGAGTTTGTGACCCACTCAGACACAAGAAAGCGTTTCTTTTTGTTACTGGTGGAAGCAGTTAGTCAAAGTGCTGAGTTTAAAGAATTCAATTACAATTTCAATTTAGGAACCTTAGTTGAATAAAAATTTCGATCATCTTGATCCAAAGATTTAACCCACTATTGATCAAACTAGTATATTTACCACAAAGGTTCTGTTTCATTTATATTTTTATCAATTTACAAGGTTTATAATAAAAGGAGCACAAAAATTTAGAGTAATAAAACCTTTTTGACATGATAGTAAAAGCCATGTACCCGAAACAAGTACAACCCACCTGGCTGTAAAACACCACAAAACACGAACACCTACCTGGTTAAATGGCGACTGTCCTCGTGGACTGCCATCTCTTTACTTTTGAATTCATTCAACTCTTTTCTTATTGCAGCCTGCAAAACAAAGAGGTCATTATGAAACATGCTAGAAACAGCAAAATTTAACACACATTCATTACTTCAAAAGGATTAACCTGCTGCTACATTTGTATAATCTTGCCACATATCGGGAGGTAATAATTTTAAATAACAGCATTGTCATTACTGATTTTTGTTTGAACTGACCAGAGGTTTACCACATGTTTAACTGTCATATAGTTGGAGGACAGAAAAAGTCATCAGTAAATGCTAACAGAACAAGAATGAAGAGGTCCAAGGCACAGGGGTACTCACAAGATAGACAAGACAAAACAGACTGGAGTAAGAAACTGGAGCGGAGAGAGTAAGGTACACAATATGACACCACCAGGAAGCTGTCCAGAAAGTATAATAAGCCAAAACCATTGATGAAAGACAAGACTGCAAGACCAATCGTGGAAGAGGAACAGTAAAAGAACAAGACAGGTTGAGCCATTTGAAGAACTGCTGAAAAGATCTGTACCACCAGAACCTCCAACATCCAGCCAGCAACATAGAAAGCAGCAGGGCAACTTGAGAAGAGATCAGCGAGGCAATCAGACAACTGGTCATTCAGGAGAGAATGAAAGACAAGGTTGACACTCTGAACTGAAAGACCAGTAAGCTAGCTTCCACAAGGAGAAATCCTTTGTAGGTCAGAATGTAACATTGCAGATCAACTTTGGGCAGTTGACTAGAACCCTTCAAAGTACATCTACATGTATTTTATTGAATTCGAAAAAGGCATTGGACATTGTTGACAGAGATTCTCTAACAAAGCTTTTCCGACACTATGGGGTGCTAGTTAAGATTGCCAACATTTAACTCATACAAGAGGTTGAGCTGCGGAGTCACTCATGGAGGACAGCTTACAGCAGCTGTTCACATTCACCACTTCTGTTCCCTCTGGCAACTGACTTGATTATGAGATCATCCATAGCACAAGCAAAGAATTTAGTGGATGCCTTGAACACAGATGAACAACCTCTACTTTGCAAGCAACCATGTATTTACTTCTGACACCCATCAGCAGATGTACAAGATCAACAATGTGGCAGCCACTTGTGCCCGAATTGGCCTTAACATTATTAACAAGAGGCCCAATGGGCCTGTATCGCTCACCTGGTATTAATCTCACACTTGTAATCTTAAAATTGGACTAAAACACAGCTACAGGCAGAATATCAGTGTTTGATTCATAAGAACCTATTAAAAGATTCAAACATATGACGCATGTGACCTTGAATGTCGAACAAGGACATTAGGTTGAACAGAGTTTATAGTCTTCAACCAAGCATGCTTCTGGCCAAATATCATCACCCTTGGCCTTTTGCTTATTAAGAAGAAGTCGTTTAACTGTTTTTAACATATTTGACCCTGTGACCTTGAATATATGTCAAGGTAATTCATTTGAACAAACTTGGTAGTCCTTCATCCCAGCATGTTACTGGCATTATCCTAGGCCTCTTGGTTATTCAGAAGAAGTTGTTTAAAGGTTTAAAACATATTTGACCCCTGTGACCTTGAAAAAAGATGAAGGTCATTCATTTGAACAAACTTTGTAGTCCTTCATCCCAGCATGTTACTGGCATTATCCTAGGCCTCTTGGTTATTCAGAAGAAGTTCTTTTAAAGGTTTTTAACATATTCAACCGTTGTGACCTTGAAAGTGTGTCCTTGGTAGCCCTTCATCCCAGCATGCTACTGGCCAAATATCATCAGCCTGGGCCTATTGGTTATTCAGAAGAAGTTGTTTAAAGCAAAAAGGTGGCGCCGGACGTCGGGCAGGTGAGCTAAAAATGGGACTCATCAATTTTTTTTTAAATGCATGCTCAGAATTTGCCTGAAAAAATTCTACAGAAATCACTGGACTGTCACAGTACAATGTGATAACTACATGTTATACATAGTTCTTTTATATTACCCAAACTATACATTAAAAGTGGGCTTATAGAATTTTCAGACGGATTGAAGAACATAATTGAAGAAGGAAGAAGTGATATAAAACCACTTACCTGTATACCTTCCTTAGTCTTGGCAGAACAACCTTGGATATGCCATTTCCTGTCCCTTACTTTTCCAAGATGTAAACCTTCACTGATTTCTACAGCTTTACAACTATTCTGCAAATCTTGTTTATTTGCAAATATCAACACAGGAACACCGCTCAGTTTCTCCTCCTCAAGTAACTCCTCCAGTTCCTGGAACATTGAACATGACTTTCAATTCTTCTCTTCATCATATATATAAACTGTATATATACTGGGACATTTTTGCCCAATCAAACTTTTACCCTTTGACCATGAAATCAATCGTTTTGCCCAGTGTTAATTTCATCCTTCATGTAATTTAATACTACATTACTCGCTGTAATGATAAATTCCCCCTTATTACTGAGGTTTGGTTTAATTTTGTTTCACGTTCTATTAACAGCTAACGTGCCTCTATGTGTGTAGTGTATGCGTGCATTTAAAGGTAATTAAAACAAGAGGCCCAGATGGCCTATATCGCTCACCTGAATATATAAGCAATCATGGCAAAATATTCTCCTTATAAGATCCAAGGGAATGGGCCAGACCCTAAGACCAAACCTTGTAACATGTTCATGCCCAGCAAGTTCATGTATGGTTATGGGGTGGTGATCTCAACTGTTTCCAAACTGTGACTACAAAACTAGGTCCCTAGGGTTGTGGCCAGACATCAGGGTCAATCTAATATCATGACAGCATTTGTCTCTTTATGCCCAACATTTGTATATATAGTTTTAAGGTGGGTATCTCAACCGTTTCAAAGTTATGACCCAGGGGTTAAGTTTGCAAGGGTAGGGCAGATCCCAGGGTCAATTCTAATATCATGACAGCATTTTTCTTGCTATGCCAAACAATTGTATATATAATTTTGGGGTCATCTCAACCGTTTCAAAGTTATGACCCAGGGGTTAAGTTTGCAAGGGTGGGGCAGATCCCAGGGTCAATTCTAATATCATGACAGCATTTGTCTCTTTATGCCAAACAGTTGTATATATAGTTTTAAGGTGGGGATCTCAACCGTTTCAAAGTTATGACCCAGGGGTTACGTTTGCAAGGGTGGGGCAGATCCCGGGGTCAATTCTAATATCATGACAGCATTTGTCTCTTTATGCCAAACAGTTGTATATATAGTTTTCAGGTGGGGATCTCAACCGTTTCAAAGTTATGACCCAGGGGTTAAGTTTGCAAGGGTAGGGCAGATCCCAGGGTCAATTATAATATCATGACAGCATTTTTCTCGTTATGCCAAACAATTGTATATATAGTTTTGGGGTGGGGATCTCAACAGTTTCAAAGTTATGACCCAGGGGTTAAGTCTCCAAGGGTGGAGCCAGACCCCAGGGCCATCCTGGAAGCATATGTGCATCCTTCTCTTTATACTCAGCAACTGTATATGGTTATAGGGTGGGGATCTCAACCATTTCCAAGTAATAAACTATTTTTGGCCCCACCCCTTAGCCCACGGGGTCAGCCCTCCCAATATTTGTACAATTTTGAATCCCCACTTCCCATGAATGCTTCTGACCATATCCAGTGCATAGTTCTACAGAAGAAGTCGTTTATAGCAATAAAGCCAAATTGCCACCTTTTGGCCCCTCCCCTCAACCTCCTGGGGGGCCAGCCTGACCATTTGTACAATTTTGAATCCCCACTACCTAGTGATACTTCTTTCGGACCAGGTGAGCTAATAAAAAGGGGGTTAAAATAATAAAAAGAGATAACAAATAGATGATATGGACTATGTGATATATATATAACGTCAAAAAGGGTAAGGTGGGTTAAAAGACATCAGAGTCTATAGAATAGACCGATGTCTTTCAAATA
>JAUMHH010017618.1:0-10831 GCA_032359455.1 Chlamys rubida | reverse complement strand
ACCCCCCGCTAACATCAGTTGTAAAAACAAGTTTCATAATTGTTGTAAAATAAAAAAAAAAAAATATTTATCAATTAAATTAATGCAAAATATTTGACATCACGATCGTATTTTAAACACCTTTCACAAAATCTCCCAAATCTGTATGTGATGCATGACTCATTTGTATATCGCGAGGACGAGTGACCAAGCTATAGTTGTTAGATTTGTTGTTTTTACTTTTCGTTCTGTTTTCCTTTTAAGAATAAATCCCAAAAGAGCTCTCCATTTTCGGACAAATTTCCAAGTTTGCGTATATTTATTTTAATTTTAACACACTGTATGTCCTTTGTATAACAATGGGATTGGGGCGTGGGTTTTGTTATTAACTTACTAAGCCGATGATCCTCTGCTCATGTGGGCTATATATATATCATACTGAGCTCTTGAGAATTATTTGATAAAAGCTAATTTTTATATGTTTACATAATTACGTAAAATAAAATGCTGTTTAAACTAATTATCGGATTTTTCAAATCATAAGAGCGCTGATTCAATAAGGTTCATATGTTTCATCCGTTTCTCCTCGATGATATTCTAAATAAAGTGCAAATTTCACTCTATTTGATCAATTTGTTGGCAGTTGAAGTTATTTTTGGGGAAAATGACATTCAATCAACGGGATATTTTGGCATAACAACCTTATCAAATGAGTCTGGTTAGTCCAGTCACAACTAACTCAGATGCCACACTGTCAAGCCTCGTTCATCCAGTTGTATCGCTGATCGGGTTGTTCCACTATCCAGCCTCTTAAATCCCGCCACCACTAATCCAGTTGTCCCACTACCCAGCCTCTTTAATCCAGCCATCACTAAACCAGTTTTCCCACTATCCAGCAATTTAAATCCCGTCACCACTAATCCAGTTGTCCAAGTACCCAGCCTCTTAAATCCAGCCATCACTAAACCAGTTGTCCCACTTTCAAGCCTCTTAAATCCAGCCATCACTAAACCAGTTGTCCCACTTTCAAGCCTCTTTAATCCAGCCACCACTAATCCAGTTATCCCACTATCCAGCCTCTTTAATCCAGCCACCACTAATCCAGTTATCCCACTATCCAGCCTCTTTAATCCAGCCATCACTAATCCAGTTATCCCACTATCATCCAGCCACAACCTATACACTTGTCCCACTATCCAGCCACTTAAATGTACTATATCAGCTTCGTAAATCCGGCAACCACTAACAATATTCAGGTGTCGGATTGTACAGAACCGTATTCTGACCGGAGGTCCATGGTTTGAATCACTGTCTGGCCCCGTGTCATTTATCCTCTCAGATCTTTCACACTTATTATTTTTTCATAACAGTTTTGAAAGGAATAGGTATCTCTTCTGCAATGATTTGATCAAAGCTATAGTTATTTCAGTTAAAAACAAATTCAAATCCCTAGTTACATTTCTTGGCAAGATTATGGGGAACGATAAATAGATACGGGCATTTGACAACCAGCGTCAATACATAGCCATTGTTTCGTATCTAACAATACGAAGCCATTTTTTAGTATCAGAACAATACGAAGCCATTTTTTTAGTATCAGAACAATACATAGCCATTGTTTCGTATCTAACAATACGAATCTATTGTTTAGTATCGGAACAATACAGAGCCATTGCTTTATATCAAACGATACATAGCCATTGTTTCGTATCAAACATATTAACAGAAAATAGTCAAACCACTACCAATCGGGGGGATCATAAGCATGTGTATCCCACTGCATACTTTCGTAAGAGGTGACTAATGTGGGGTCCCCTGCAGAATGATCTTGTTTTCTGTGTCCTTTGCTAAGGGGACATTGAAGGGATCAACATTGTCCCGCTTCTTCCATTACAACACTTAGGAAACATAGCACGTCGTTTCTTACTTTCCTAGTTTTTCTTTTCGGTGTTGTGGTCCCCGGAACCCGTCTGGGTATACCCCTAGACGTTACGAGGACGTTCAACCCCAAACATAGTATCGGTTTCATACTTTTTGTATGGTGTTAAAAATCTAATCATCCTGAGTATTCTGTCTTTTGTGGATTATTTTTCTTTTTGAAATAAAACGCAATTTTATTATATGTTTTGCTATGGCAAAGGAACGATGAGTTAAAAAAAACAACTCTTCAGCATGCTCCGCCCGAGTAATAAACGGAATTGGTTTCTCGTACCCTGTAGTTAAACATGAAATCGGGTTGGGGTTCAGAGAAGCAGACAAACACGTGTCAATTTAATTCTGGTTTCATAGTAATAACACGTTTTATTTGTGCAATTTTATCGAAATTGATTATGGATGACCCGCTTGTTTCCTAGAATATCATTTTGATTTTTTTCACCTAATTTTATAACACGATACAAATTATGACTTGTTAATAAAACTGATACACCCGAGCATGATAAAGGTTTTGTTTCAAAAGATATTTTTTTTAATATTTGAAAATATCGTTACAATTTCAAATGGTCCGTAACTGGACTGTCATGTCCGTCTACAAATGGTCACGGTGTCTGGTCACTCACGTCCAAGTGTTGATCTTAGGTCATTGAACCGTATATAAAACAAAAATGACCAACAACTTTGACGTAGATATTAGACAAACAATACATAATTTCCAGACAAGATATCGATTTTTTAGTAAAGATTTCTTTTTTTGTTTTGTTTTAATACTGTGACAGCTTAGGTCATACTGCATGAGATAGGTGCCTAGGCTGGTTTAGTTTAGTTTGGTTTAACTTTGTTTAACGTCCTATTAATAGCTAAGGTAATTTAAGGACGTACCTCCATGTGTGTAGTGTATGCGTGCTTGCGTGTGTGTATGCAGGAGACAGGGTATGAGGCGCCCAGGAACTTAACAAGGGAAATACAGAGTAGGTATGCGAGAAAAACAAGAATGTGACAAATGAATCCCTATAAGAAAGAACTCTTCCATGATAGAAAGGAGAAAGAGGGGAAAAGAAATAGATCCCAAGGGGTGCAACTAGGGAAGCATACCAAGTTTGTTCCCATCAATATCCCCTCAGCTAAAGACACTGAAGGAATCCTCCGATTCTGCAGGGGTACCACTCATTGGTCGCCTCTTACGATACACATATAGTGGGTTACACCAGGTCTGGTCTTGGTTTCTTCAATACACCCTTAAGTAAAATCATACAAGGAAAAATACCCAGATTCTGTAAGTGGTATGTTGAATTTAGTCATAAGGTACTTCAAATACATGTACTTATTTTATGGCGTGATATAGGTCAACAGCCCTAAACGAAAGGAAAGGAAAGTTGGTTTGTCAGTGCCTGACGATGTACTATATTCCTACACCGAAATTGCTGCCGCTACAGAGAACGGTAGCTTCAGTAAGCCCATCTCAACAGATGGGACAAACATGAAAAATAAGTTTTCATTTTCTATTAGTGGTACGTACGTGCACGTGAGGATAGCTTCTAAACAACCTAATTCCGATCACTCACGCAAAATAAATAGTTCAAATAGAAGATCGTCAAGGTTCTAATTGAAAGGGGCTTGAATAAGAGATTACGTACCGAGGAAAGATCATCAACTCATCTAGTTTGGTCAACAATCATACACTTTAAAATAATATTTTTATAAAGATATTTCCCCGTCCTTCCGTTACATCAAAGGAACCATGCTGATTGCAATAGCGATCAAACGGCTCGCGGCAACACTAAGAGTAGAGTGCCGTTCATTCATTTCTTTGAACATCTATTGCTCTGCATATTATACATGCTTAGAAAGTCTCCCCTTTCGGATCCAGAAGAAAGAAATTTCATTTATAAATCGTTTGGAATCTTTTATGAGATTTTGTTGTGGAAAACCCGTGGTTACATGTACTATGCGTGTGTCTACGGGATCATTTTCGATTTGTTTGGGGATCCATGATGTCTTTCCTTTTGTTTTGGTTGGGTATCATCGGCCCCTGTTGGTGTGTTTGCGTGTCAACCTATAGTTCAGATGTTGTCCCGGTTGGTTGACTCTCAATGATTTAGTTTGCCTCTTTTTGCAGCAAGTAAAATCACTTTGCAAAAAAATATTTTATTGATAATATATGTATTATTCCTATTGTATGCTATAGTCTGTTCTGTCAGTACCGCCAATTGAGCAATGTTCAAATTATATTCTTTTTCTGCTCTGATCGCGAAAATGACATATCACGATTTGTTTTTTACAAAATTTGTCTCCTTAGAATGTCGTCATCCAAAATGTAATCGTTCTCGGAGAAAAAATTCGACGTAAACATCAAGATCCGATTGAAATGTGTAACGATGGATATCTAATTTGGTCTTAACATTGAAATTGGCAAAGTATTGAGACAAGTTACTGCACGTAGGGTCATTTACAGGACAGTCTTACTTTGCACGGTTTTCGCGGTAAGACATTTCTCAAATTTCAACAGTACATCAAACATTTCTAATCAAATAATAATACTGACCTAACAATCTCCCAACTGCAAATTCAGCATTGTGCGAACAAATTTTTACGTAACAATAAAACTCCCGGAATCTAAAATATGTGCAGTTTATCAAGCATGCATATTCATCTGAAAACATTGAACACGATCACAACATTGATCCACAAATACTGAATACTGACATCATCAAAAATGATTATATAACTGTGTAAAAGTTTTAATTCAGGAGGGACCACAAAAAGGAAAAAAAGCCTAATTCGTACTCAATATTTTTGGCATTAAATTATTGTGACATATCTTTCAATGGTAGGCATTCTCACAAGAATGTTCACAGTTACAACATCGCCTTGTTAAAGTATAAAGCGTCAACGTCTCATCAGAAAAAACCCACATTAAAAATGGGTGAACGATATGTGTGCAAACAGAGACACGGAGATACAAAACCATAATACATAACGTTAGGTTGAAAATAAGTTACTTTTACCAATTAAGAATATTGGATTTTTCATGTTTTGACATTTAATGAAAACACGAAACACCAAAATGATGTCAACGCGAGTCCAGCGCCATGTCGTTTTATAGAGGAAGACGTAAAGACGAAAGTGAAAAATGTTTACTTGAAAGTTTCAATTTTACAAATTAAGAATATTTGTTTTCCTATGTCGACATATAATGAGAACACGAAACACCAAAATGATGTCAACACAAATTCAGTGCCGTGTCGTTTAAAGAGGAAGACGTAAAGACGAAAGTGAAAAATGTTTACTTGAAAGTTTCAGTTTTACAAATTAAGAATATTTGTTTTCCTATGTCGACATATAATGAGAACACGAAACACCAAAATGATGCGACATCGAAATCCAATGATGTTTGTTTATATAGAGAACATTGTTTCATACTAACTCCATGTTTATTTTACACGTGCATTACACATGCGCTTGTTTATCATCACGTCACATCCGTGTCTGTGTCCAATCTCGGCTGATCTCTGTGTCTACGACTCCAACAGATATCACCGCTATCTTTGTCAATCATTTGTGTTCCGCTTTGTGGCACTCTTTCCTGTGTACACCATATAACATGTATCGTCCTTCAGATCCTAGCCAGATATTTCTCTTTATGCAGTTCTCGCATTTTCTCACGTACAGCACGCGCGAAAGCCGACATATGACACACCCATTTATGTAAATTAGGAAACTTTGGCATTACATGATTTCTCTGTTTATGTGAATTTTTATGAAATTAAGGAAATGTTTAGATAAATCTCGTTTGATATCCACGACATTTTTGTCATTGAATTTTCACTTTTAAATGTAAGCGTTGCTTATTCCGGTATTATACAATAACAAATTCACATTCCTGGCGGAACTTTGCCAGTCAGCCACTTTGATGCTGAAAAAATACCCGACGTCTGTGAAAAGTTGGAACAGATTTTTAAGACCAAATTCTGATAATATGTTTCATGATTTGTAATTTATTTGTTGTATAATAATTCCTTTCGTTTTAAGCGTTTGATATGTGACAAAATATACGTTTTATTGTCTGTATTATCTTCTGATTTCCTTACAATATTTCCAGTGATAGGAAGCAATAAGGATATTTCTCCCACAACCACTGTAGGTTTCCTCTCTCCCGACTCATTGGACAAAACTGCCAGGAGTTGGTAAACCTTCTAGTTATTTTAGGAATCACCAGGGTACATTTCATTCATATCTTTATTCCTCCATAATTGAAGAGTTACATAAATACATGTATGCATAATGAATAATCAGTGATTTAATACAGAAATACGTGCAAAAGTAACAAAAAAAATATATAATAAAATATCAAAAATATGCTACATTATACGGTATTTGTATAAATCACAAAAGTGCACAGTTTTTTTCGGTATAAAACGTATTACCCAAACAATAATAATGGTTATCCCTTATAATTTAAATTAGAAAGACAGACAACATTTTTTAATTCATATTTAGTGAATATTTATTTATTTCTAATGAAAACAAAATAATTTTGCACAAAACACAACATTGTTCAGAAATTTAGCAACTTGTACCCAATCAGAAGTTAGAATTACAAATACCGCGCTAAACATTGCAGCATACGACGTCATCACTTTTTGTGTTGTCTGTTTTTCAAGTTATACGATTTAACATACAAAAGTCTAACATTGGGGCAATACCCAAAATTAAATCATAAGTAACTACTGATGACATCATAGTTCATGGCCATTGTTTCACCGATCGGAAAGAGGAATACTGTACTGCTATGAGTAACATATGGTTTTCTTGATATAATATCTGAACGGAGAAATAGGTCCCGAAACTCGAAATGGTTGATTATAACGTTTATCTGACTCTCGTATGTTAATTTTTAAATTGCAACATACACTCGATAAACTTCGTGTCTTTATACAATTTAAAAAAATTAACGCTAACTCGAGTAAGATAAATATGATAGCCAACCATCACTCGTTGGGGAACCTCCCTCAGAAATTTATGTATGTATTTAATACATTGTTTTAAGCCATCACAACGATTGGATGTGACACACCTGTGTTATATTTACCCTCTATTTCAATTATTTTTTAATTTCGATTTATGTTGCCGATTTTTTTGATAATATAAGAGTAAGGTAGTCTGCAAGATCAAATTCCTCCCTGTTTTGTTGTTTTCCTACCGACGCCAAACTTCATTCTTCAACTCTGCTCTTGATGACGCTGCAAGCAAAAGAAAAAGAATTTGGACCTGATTTTTTCGCTCGTTCTCACCTCAAAACATTTAGAGTTTTCATTTATTTATACGACATATTCCTATTCCTTATTGAAGGCTTCGTGTGTCTCCAGTATTCTTTACAAACTTTCCTCGAGTACAGAATAGAACACCTTTGCAAGGTCGGAGAATTTGAAGCAAAAATGTCGCATTCCATTCTACAAACTGTTAGGTAATGTTTCTCAAAATAATTAATTGCTACCGTATGCTTCTTTCCTTTCTAAGACCAACCGGTGCTTCTCTTTTTGTCGAATTCTTACAATGATCCCTTTGCCTGGGGTATTAATAGGTACTGAACACTTCGTTATTCCCCTGGAGTAACCACGTACAGTTAAACGTTTTTGTTATCTTTCTCACGATCTGACGGATTCTTTCTCCCCCCCCCCGATATTTTATAATAATATAAAATGAAATAAAATAAATACATACAAATAAAATAAAATTTTAGTCACTTCAAGCTTGTGTCTATATCCCGTTTCGATATTTCTCACAATCTGATGGATTTTTTTTCTTCTTCTATATTTTGGAAATAAAATAAAGTGCAATAAAAATTAAATGAAGGAAAAAATAAATAAATGAAGTTATAATTAGTAACAAGCTTGTGTCTATATCCCCTTTCAATATTTCTCACAATATGATTGATTTTTTTCTTCCATATTTTGTATAAAAAACACACCAATCAATCAATCAATCAATCAATCAATTTCTAGTTAAATACTCTACGATTGTGTCTATATCCCTTTTCATTAATCTACTGCGATCCATCCTTCGCAATACTTTCCATTTCGGAGACTTCTTTTTGCCCTTCTAATTTCTATCTTTCTGGTTTTTACCTATGTTTACCTTTACATTGCAGGGTCGTATTCAGAGTCAGCATCTGTTTCCCCAATTGGTCTCTGGGCCTATGCTCTGTGTTATTCTGTAACAAGACAATGGTCTATTGGGGTGTCCCCTTTTAGTGCATCCTCGATATGCAAGGGGCTACGCACACTTTTGCTCTCTGCACCCCTGGGATAAGTCATAGCAAATTCGAAGGCTCAGTATGCACCACCTTGTGTATGAGTCCAGAGGACTAGTTTGATCCTTTGATGAACATCGAAAGAATCGGTCGGTCGTGTAACGGTGCAATTGACTGGCTTTGAAGTCGGGTGTCGCTCCTCTATATGTTCAAAGGACAGGTATCAGCCTAGCGATTGGTCAAGTTTATCTGATACAAGCAAATAGCTAGCCGTGTGCCTTCAGTTTTGCTATGACATATTCCAGGTGTGCAAAGAGCGAAAGTGAGCGTAGTACATGGAGTATAGAGGATGTTCTTCGTGATACCCACTTTGTCCATCGGTGCGTCTGATACAAGGACAAATGTATCTTGCTATTTACAACTACAGGTGAACCTCACAATGACGATCTCACGTATCTCGAATATCATATTTCCTCGATGATTTCTCATTTGCCTCCATAACGACCTCGAAATAATGAAATTTGTGTTAAGTGTAAGTGAGGTATATGTTAAAAGTTAATCAACATAACATTTGAGTGGTTTAAGTCGGGTTATCGATTGCATTCTGTGGTGTAATGTTAGGCTGGTGTAGGATAAAACTTTCAAAAATCACATAACGATGTTTAGTGTTTCCCATCTCATCTTTCAAGATTTCCTAGATTTTGATATCAACACGATCTTGAGTTAGCCTTTGAAAAAAATATCATTTTTACGTGAAATGTACATGATGAATCTGTGCGATATTGTATTTTTGCCCCAATGCCCATTACATTGTTTTCTCCGGGAATTGAAATAGACGCCGATGTTAATTGCATAGAGTATCGTAGATTAAAACTGACTATGGAAACGCACGCCATCCAGACATATATTACTGTTATCAATTGTATGAGGTCTTCTTGTGTTGTATTTACCCTATCTGGTTTTAATTATGTCATGTCCCCCAGAGCAAACAACGGTATGCATAAAAGAAGTTTAATGTATTTGTATATCAATCCATGGAGTTAACAAGGGTTTGTAGTAAATAAGATTTTTAATGCTGAGCGAAAATTATCCTGCAGTTGTATGATTATTATTTGGTCACGCAATTATTGTTTTTTTTTTGCAATAATTTGTACTTTCTGTATTTATTCATTAATAATGACTTTGAGGTTAAACAGTGCAGGGCTGCAGAGCAAAATATCGTGATAAACGGTAGGTATATGTCAAGACAAGAGACTCGCTTTAAGTAAAAGTGTCGAAGAAAAACGTATTTTTTTTTTAATATTTTATTCCTCAAGGGTTGTAAGCTTAAGGAATACAATAAATCTGTTTTGGTCTTTTTAATGTCCCGTAAGCAGATGTTAACGAAGAATACCTACGTGTCCGAAGGACAGATCATATCAGTCGCCCCTTCCAATCATGTAGTGGGGGATAAGATAATACGTTTACCAACGAATTAATGGTGGCGGATTTATGCCTTTTTTGTAAATTTCATTATTTTGAACTTCGTTGTTTTATTTATTTATTATTTATTCATCTGTTATTTTGGAGCAATAAATAGATCACATTGATAAAATCACGAAATATAAAAAAGTTTCCTAAAATCGGGGACAAATTACATACAGAGACACCATACAATTCTTGACGGATATTTTTTTGCAAAACTCCTTTTGTATAGTTTTCATTGTCATTATCAATAATCTCATGAAATTAACGAGACGAAATATTTTTTTTTAAAATAAGTTTTGCTTAAATATCGATTTTTTGCAAATTCGAGACATCGCAGTTTGGCTGTATCTGTACTGGGTTGAACTCAAAGTTTAGATTTATCGACTTATAAATATTTTACAATGACACTACGAGTGTTGTATGGGTCCACCCACATACTGATATATAAACAAAGAGTACATAACTATATAATTAATTATTAATAGAGAAAAATGTAGAAAGTAATATATCTTCTTACAGACAATTTCTGTAACTGCAACCAAGATTTTCCCCGTGCTATTGGTTCATTAGGTACGTATCGCCTGTCAATCATAATTAGTCACGATAAATGTCATGCAGGTGTGACATATACACTAAATAAGTAAATACTCGTTCATTGATTGTTAGGTGGAGAAATACCTTGCAGGCACAATGGGATGATAGGATCGTCCTCAGCAAAGAAATACGTTCTTCCCATTGACGTCCGATCATAGATATATAATTAATAGCAACAGAGTCACTCTACATCAAAGCTTTCGGGCTTAGCCCTTCATCAGGGATTGGAAGGTCCTTATTGGATGTATAGTGACTGTTGCTATGTATTCGGTTATGTTCCCTGCTGAAACATTGTGTGCACTGGCCAAGTGGTTAAGGCGACTGACATTCTGCTACCACTATACTCCACCACTGGGTCGCGGGTTCGAGACCTACGCGGAGCAGTCGCCAGGTACTAGCCACAGGTCGGTGGTTTTTCTCCGGGAACTCCGGCTTAAAATCGAAGCCTCAATGTGCGACACCTTGTGGATAAGACAAGAAGCCTTTTCTGCACATCAAAATAATCTGTCGGTCGCGTACTGGTAAGATTGACTGGCTTTGAAGTCGGGTGTCGCTCCTCTGTAATCTTCAAAGGACAGGTAGTGATTGGTCAGGTTTTTTTTT